>PVKV010025446.1:0-29637 GCA_004027835.1 Alouatta palliata | reverse complement strand
GATAATTATTGTTGTTATTATTATACTACATTGCCTCTCAACAAATAATTTAACCCTAAAAGAAGGTTTATGTTCAGACTTTCTTTCTTGTGAGCTTTCTCCCAAAATTCTTTTATATACTCTTTGTGTAATTTTCTTTTTTCAGAAAAAGGTTTGTTCATGTTAAAAATCCTTACTTGGATTCAATGGATGAAGACATTCTGTATCACCTGGATCTGGGAACAAAAACACACAACCTACCAGCAATGTTTGGAGATGTAAAGGTAAAAACATTTCTAATTTCAGGAAAAATGATTGAGTTTTCTCTACTAAGTTTTCTTCTGGCCTTCCCAAAATAATCTATATACCTTTGGCTAGTGAAGTCCCAATAGGAACTGAAGCCACACTCATTCTCTGAAACAATTTGGAATGTGTATATCATGAACAATCATTTCCACTCCAACAAGACATAAAGGTTCCCAAACAAAATCTAGTGCAAACATGTTATTTGGCTACTCTGGTCCCTAGAGATGAAAAAATACAGTTTTATTGACAATACTGCGAGGTGTTGAGAATTCATCATGTTTTAACAGATTCAACTCACTACTTAACATCTGCATTTATAGCTGAATCTCACTAGTTCTCATCTGATTAAATCATAGAAATAACTCAACAAATAATTTAACCCTAATTATCAATATAATATTATTTCACTTCTGGAAAATAACCATTATCTAATATTTCATATTATTAAGACTTGTTTCATAAGAAATATTTCATAAAAATTATTTATCAAATACTACCAGAAAATTGTACTTCTGCATTATTTATTTTATCTGACATATATTTTAATTATATAAGCAATTTGTGTTCCATATTTAAAATAGGGAATACAAAAAGAATGATTTTTTAAAAACACCCAATAGTCCTACCACCTAAACATAGACATGATCAACTCATTTTCTTATATCATTTTTAATGAATAGACTTTAAAATGGTTGTACTTATATAACTGCATTCTGCACTTTATCATTTAACTTTATGTCATTAACATTTCTTCATATTATTACATTCTTTTGAAACATTTATGTGTGTCAAATGGTGTACCACATATTGCAATGACTATTATTGACTTTTACGTTAAAATATTTTCCACTATAACCAGGACTCAAATGAACATTTTTGTACCTCAAGATTTTTTTACATTTAGGTCAATTTGCTTAGGGTGATTCACAGAAATGGTCAAATAGACTGAACTTTTAAAGAACTTTTGTTTTCCAAAAGACTATATCTATTTACAGTCGCACTAATGGAGAATGTTGCAGTTTTCATCTGACTTTTTCATTCCTTTAGCAATTACAAGAACAAAAATAAAAGCTTCACATCTACTATTTCACTAATATCTGCACATTTAGCTCTTTTACTTGGGTGTAGCAGATATTAACTCTCTCTATAAAACAAGGAAATTATGCTCAGAAAGGTGTAAGTTTACAGTTACACTATAGAGTGGTAGAGCTGAGACTTGCAACAAGTTCTTCCAAGTTCAATCTCTAGGTTTCTTGCTCATTGCACTAGGTGGACCCTTTGAGTCACAGTAACTCAGGATAGTCCGTGATTATTTAATCGTAGCTCTTTCACTTACCCAGTGGGTCAAGAGGCAGGTAAGGAAAGGGGAGGAAGAAGAAGGGGAGGTTAAAAAGAGGAGTAGGAAGAGGGTGGAGGCAGAGGAAAAAGAAGTGAAGAAGAAAGGAAGGAAGGAAGAAGGGAAAGAAGAAAAGAAGGGAAACTGAGAAGAAATAGATCTATGTTTATTATCAGTAGGTGCTGAGCGGCCTTCTCCGGCTCCCTCTCTTTTAGGAAGGAAGGTTTGAGGATGTGGGTGAGTATCCTGGCAGCGAGGTGACCCACCCTTTCTTCACTCCTCTCCAGGCTGCACTCCTTGCCTTTGTGTGACCTGTCTCTATCTTGTGCTTCATTTTCTCAATGTAACCTCTTCCCCTGCTGCTGTGTTGGTTACTTATGCTCCAAGAGTCATTGATCAAGGCGGTGTTTAATACTCAATAACCAGATTGTACCAGAATTCAAATGTTAGATTTGAGGTTCATGCCTCACAATAATTATCCTAGAACCCTTGTTAATTAAAAGACTTTTCATAATTAATGAACTAAGGTACATAGCTGGTTAATAAATTTAAAAGACTTGAGATACGTATTTGAGACAGAACGACACCTATTATCTCCGTATCTGGGTGTCTGTTTCTCCTCTACCATTTATGGAGTGCTTTCTGTATATCAGACTCTGTGTGGCGCATGCAAATTGTACATTCAGTCCCCACAGCAACAAAAGTAGTTATTATCTCCACTTTACAGATGAGAAAACCCAGGCTTGAACATATATATAGTGTTATAACCCATGCATAATATATGTTTGTCTCTAATAGGCACGACACAGCTGGCAAGTGCAACAGCTGAGATTAAACCTTAGGTTTCTCTGATGGAAAAATGTAATGGCTCTTTCTCTGTTCAAACAAAACAAAACAAAACAACACAAAAACAAAATCAAAAGCACTATGTTTTAGTACTTGTTAGTACTCCAATATTAGTTTCTGGGAAATCTTTTGGATGGAAAACTTTGTTTTAGAGATAAAAATAAGGGAACTCACATGTATCTCTCGCTCTTACATACACATGCATGCGCACAGTTGTCTCATTTCAGTTATAATCCCAGGAACTAGACCTTCCTATCTCTGCCTGACCAGATTTTGTTCAGCACTTATTCTCAAACACTGTCTGTCATAACCACTATCCAACCTTATACATTCACCACCCACCTGGTTGTGGAATCTTCAGTAAATTTTGGATAAAAAGACATGTTCTGTGTAAAACCTGCTTTGTCTCATCAGAGAGCAACTCTACTGATTGAGCCATTTTGCTGAATAGGAGGCAAAAGTGTGTATGGGTGTGTGTGTGGGTGTGTGTGTGTGTGTGTGTGTGTGTGTGTGTCTGTAAATCGAGGAGCAGGTAACATAGATCCAAATGATCAAAACCGGCCATTTAACCTAAACTAGAATTTTTTCAAGGCAGCAGGTAAAGTCTGATTTTTTCTCATAGACGGTTTCCTCAGAAACTTGCCTTCCTCCAGCCATGTTCTTCTCTTTGAATGAGAACATCTACATTCAATTTCTTGACTCCCTTAAATCCCAGGGCAGCAGTCCCGGCTAAGAAAAGAGGATGTAATCCATCAGTACCTGAAAACTCAGCCTTGTCTTCGCAGAGATGATAATCATTATTAATAGCATTATCTTCAAAGAAACGAGAACTCTGAGTGTATAAAGTTTAAACTTTAGACTCCAGCAATCACTCCGATTTCCTTCATATTCTTACCATATCTAAAAAATTTTGCTACTTGCTACTGCGAAATATCAGTAGCTTAATACAGTTTAAGTTTACTTTTCATTCACATTAGGTATAAAGTGGGTGTTCCTGGTTGATGGAGGGTTTTCCTACAACTGGTAATTCAAGGACCCAGGCTCCTTCCATAATTGTTACTCTGCTTCTTTCAAGGCATAAATTGCTAAGTTTTCCAGTGTGTCAACACCTGTCCAGCAGATAAGAGTGACAATATGTAGGGTCACCAATACGGCCTCCTTGTAAGATGGGAGATTTCTATGGGCTAAGACTAGAAATGGCACTCATTACTTCTGCTCAAATTCGAGTCGCTGGAACTCAGACATATGACCTTGTCTAACTGGAAAGGAGGCTGAGATGTTAAGTTTAGCTGGGTGCCCAGAAAGAAGGGCAAACAGTTTAGGTAAATAGCTAATCAATCTCTGCCATACTCACTAGAAAGAATCAGACAATTAATACATATCGTAGAGAATCCTTTCAAGTTATCTATTCAATATCAACATCCAAATGAGTCTTTTAAATATGTCTTTTATAAAATCACTAACTGGTATCCTCTAATCTCTCACTAGAAATTTCTAGTAATATGCAAAATTATTACTTTATAAGACCATGTAATATGCATTTTGAAGGTATTTATATTCCCTTGTTAACATAGAAAATGCATAAAATGCAATAGACCAGATTAATACAACACGGCAGAGTTAAGACTTTTAAGATACTGGGGATATCTAAAGCTGAGTTTTTTTCTGGAAGTCATTAGGCAAAGTCTTTAAGATGTTTTTGTAATGCCTCTGACTCCTTGCCAGTGTGCTTCTAACTTCTTTGATAAAACCAGGACAAATGATCATTTTGTTTGAGACATAACACAGTAAGAGTCACTTAAGGTCAATGTTAGTTGGTGGTCTTCAGCCATATTTTACTTCTCATTAAAGCAGCCAGACTGAAAATTGTGTCCAGAGGTGATGTTTAGTGAGTCTGGTTTAGGAGTAAGGAAGGTTTTAAAAACCAAGCTGCTTCTGTCTGTGCATATCATCTTTACGTCCCCAGAAATATTCAGAAATTCCTGTTGATTACAGCAATATCTAAAGTTCAAAGGAGAATTCAAACCACAAGCTATTCTAACATCTGTTTTGGTTTTATGGTCAATCCGAACAGTTGTAATTTACATTCACTGGCAGCATACAATGAGGCTATTTTCAAACTACTGTACTGTGTTAAAAAAACATTTCCTTGGACTTAGAGCATGAGCCAAGTCTTAACTACCGATACCAACAAAGAAGAAAATTCCATGAATTCTCAATAAAAAGTTTAAAACTCAGGTGAAACCATGGTCTTAGCCTGTTTTCTACCAGTCTTTATGGCTGACTTCTATTTCAGTCCGTTATTACCTTAAGGCTCCATCAGGGAAACTCATAAGAAGGCAGAGAAAAGACAATATTAAGGGTAGAAGAGAAGCAGAGGGCTTGGATACAGGGCTAATTACACCCCTTAACCGAGAATGACCGTAGCTCAGGAGTGATTGCTAAATAGAAATAGAATGCATCATGTAATCAGAGCACCCAATAGCTAGAGTAAATCATTTGTGAATGGGGCTTTCTATTCTATAACATCAGTTAGGTATTTCGTTAGACAGATATTCTTTATCCCTGTGATGGACCTTGTCAGCCCTCCCAATCCTCTGTCCAATGCTGCCCATATCAGCCAGATATCACCAACTGGCTTTTCCTTACTAGAGGACTCAAACCAGCTTCATTTGTACTAAATTCTATAATATAGGAACAGTAAGCAAGCTCAAAAGCAGGGATAGGAAATTGCTATGTGATATAAAAAATAATGGTCACGATTTGCCCAACACTGAGAAGGTGTCTGGATTTGTGCAACGTCCTTTGCCATATGCAATCTCATGTTCTTCTTTCAAAACTCTCTGAGGCATACTGTGTTTTTCCTATTTTGGACAAGGTCTGAGGCACATAGATTATTTGTGTGACACAGAGAAAGCTACTTACTCACTGATGGGGTTGGAGTTCAAAGCCAGGTTTACCTAACCTCGAAGGGCAGACCCTTCACTATGTTGTCTTCCCCTCTCTGCGTTTTCTTCACCACTTATTTCAGAATCCCAGAGGTCTTGGTTCTTGCCACGTTGTGGTGGCCTGTGCTTCCTCCTGGGTGTGAGAGTCTGCCACTGCTCACCTTCTTGTTGCCAACCCCTGGCGCTTCTCTGCTCCTCTCCCTGGCATCCACTTCTCCCATTCCTGGTCTCTGGGGCTAGTGCACCCCTAAACAGACTGTTGTATGAGTAACTGCCATGTAACAGATGAGCATTACCAGCTTCTATTAGATTCGACACCCTTGACTGTTACACCCATCCTAATTTCAGAGAAGATAAAATGTGGATAAAACAAAAACAGAAATAAATCACTGGAATTGACGCCACGGGGAGATCCCACATTTACAATAATAAGGCTTGTTCCATGAGAATTTCTTCTGAATAAGAAATTGAAAAGTCTTGACATGATTCCTTTGAGGTTTTAAGTTCACACAGTCCATTTCACAATAAAAATTTATGATTGGGGATGGGAAATCAGAAAACATACCTAAAACTGGTAGTTCTCCTTTTGCTCTCATATCAGTTACATGCTGTGGCCTCAGAACTTACATCCTAAGCATATGTCATGGTAATGCCCAGCACTAGGCTGTCTATGTCAATTTAAGATGCTGGTTGGTGTTCACTATAAACAAAAACACCAGAAAACACCTCCTCGAATAATATCAACATTTATTTTGATTTTGTGATTTCCTTTACTAATTTAGTGCATAAAACTTTGCATCTGTTGCCTTATCTACAGGTTGATGACGCAAATTAGCTGATTCATGGAACATAAACCACAACATCTACACATGCTCTTAAGTAAATTAACTAAAATGTAAAATAAAAACATTAGAGTCGAAAGCTGACCAGTGGTTCTTACCCCAGTTACTATGGCAGGCTCTTGTTTATTTTTATTAACAGTTTGTCTGCGTCGGTGGGAGCCCAAACAGAATGAAAGCATTTGCACTGTTTATGCAGAAGGAGCTCGGGTTGGAGAAAGCTGAAGAAGACATAAAAGACATCTGTGCTGGGACAGACAGATATTGTATGTACAAAACCGGACCTGTGCTTGCCATCAGTGTAAGTATCCATGGTTGCATTTCAGCTAGTCATTGCAGGCTAGAGAAAAAAGTGGGAACTTTTACACGTAGAGGTTCTTTTTCCCTCCTGCTTTGCATTCTTACACAATTAAACTGGGTGTCCAGGTATGAGTTCATTATTGGAAAAAGCCCCTAGGGCAGAACATAGCATGCAGCATCATTTTCGTTCATTAGTTACCACTTAGGTATTCAAGTTAGGGGGAAAATCCTCAAAGCACCCCTCCTTTCTCTTTACTTTGTAACTGATTAACACCCCTCACCCCTCCACCGCAATTTTCCTTCCTCTGTCTCTTACCCAGCTTTGGGAATGTCGAGCTTTTAGTACACAGAGGCTTATTTTCAGGACTGCGAAAGTGCTGCTGTTTAACACTATAATAAGCTTGCTGAAAAGCTGCTAATGCATTTCTACTGAGCTCTTATGAGTTACTCTCCTGCATTTAGAACATGTGAACAGTTATGGAAGCACACAGTGTCCTAAGACAAAATGAAAGGGGGATGATTTGCAGTTCTAGGGAACATGCAGACTATTTCCCCCTTGGACTCAGCTGGGCAAACACTTATGAGGGCATATGTGCATAAGTATCCAATTTGCCTTCCCATGCTTGTCTCTCTGCACAGGGGTGTAATCTGAAGCAATAACTCTGAAGCCATCACATTTCTGGGCAGTGCAACCCTTGTAAGAGGCACAGGCAGGCATGCCAGGGGACAGGGGAAGAATCTCCTGCACAGGGTGGCAGTTCTAAGGAACTGAGTTATAAATGGCTCCTACCCCAGGGAATAGGCATCATCCATTGATTGTCCTACAGTGTGAACAATCATGAAAACCTGGGAGTAAAGAAGGGAAAATTATGCAACATCAATGAGGCAGCAAAACTGATCTCCTCTCTGGGCCAAGAATGCCTGAAACTTGCTCAAATGGGAGAATCCATTCACTTATTTACTTGTGCATTTAATAAACCATTACAGAATATCTACATTAGAAGGGAGTTGAATATCCACTGATCTCGGCAAATTTTTCTTACCAACATTTTCAGGTTTATACTATAACTGTCCTATTTTGTCCAGTAAATGGAGGACAAAAAAATACGTTTCTTAAAAATAAGCAGTAAAACTTCAGAGTAAGAAATAAAGCAGCAGTAGACCAATCCTGCTGTCCCGTCTGGGGAAAAGACCTGAAATATGTGTCATGCCAAGGTTAGCCAATTAGAAACGGGCCTTACTAGGCAGGCAGGGGATTGACAAATTGTGATTCCTTCTTTGAAAATTCTTCCTCTCCAGTAGTGGTTGAGTGGGGTATGTGTGTGAAAGAGAGCACAAGTCTATTTGGCATTTTATCAACATGTCACATAATAAGTGACAATCATTAACTTATTAAATGTCTGAGTTAGAAGGAATCTAAGAGATCAAATAATAATTCATCTTCTCAATTTACAGGTAAGAAAAAATAATACTTAGAGAGTCTATTCATTAGTCACAGAGCCAGTTCCAAAGTCCCAAACTTGTTAATCTTGAATATACAAATCAATACAAGTTCAATTCCTGGCTCCAGGAGGCTTACTAAGCATTTGGAAGTCAGGGCGTATTCAGTGGGAACCAGAAATGGGGACCCAGAGGTTTGAAGTTTCCATAGCTCAACAATCTTGATAGGAGGAGGAAGCTCAGGTGAAAACATCATGGTCACAGCTCCAGTGAATTTCCTAAGTCTTTGTGTCCAACAGTAGGACACACTAAGGAACACTTTTGACTCTGTGCTGTTATGTCAGGAATGAAGTTACTACCAGTTTCAAACTCAGTTCCAGTTTCTACAAATTACAGAATGGAAGATCTTTCTGGAGAGTTATTAGGACATCGTGTAGCCACCAGTTGCTAAATGCTCTAGCCTAAGTTGATCCCTTACTGGTGACGTTGATTCTACTGTCCTAAATACTGAAAAAAAGAAAAACAGGGCTATGGTCATAATCTATAGTAATTTAAACTCCCATCCATGTTCAGTATAAATTTAAAATTGTTAGGTGGGGAATCTAACCCATGTTTCTACCCTAGTACCTTTCAGAGCACACAAAATTAACAGCAAATGAAATGGATTCACTATTTCATTTAGTATGGTTGAAAAGTACCGATGATTTGGCAGCCAAAATTATATTTCCTTGAAATAAGTCAATCTTGCCAAAAGCTCTTTTTCAAAGGCTCATCATGAAGAGCCGAGTGGGAAGATGGGAAATGGCACCACCCTGACACACCTGTACACCATGCCATCCCACCTTCTGCTCTTGATGATGAGGGCTGAAGTCAGCAGAAATGGCAGTGAGATACCTCCCTCTGATCTTCACAGACGGACACATCCATCAACATGTCATGTAGGCGTCAGTTAGGGATGACTTACGTTTTCCTCAGCATTGGCGAAGTCTTAATGATTATGCAAATTTATCTGAGGGCTGTTAACTTGTAATGAAGGAAGAAAATACATCCTGCTCTTGTATCACTTTGCAAGATGTATGATGACTTTCTCTTTCTCTCAACAGCACGGCATGGGCATCCCCTCCATTTCTATTATGCTTCATGAACTCATCAAATTACTCCACCATGCACGGTGCTGCGATGTCACCATTATTAGAATTGGTACATCAGGGGGAATAGGTAAGACGGATTGATTTCTACTATTCGAACTGAGTGATCCCTACATACATAGTAGCTGCCAAAATATACCATCATATTCAGAGTCCAGCAGAAGCCCAGATGGGCTAAAAACTGTCAGAAGGCTGGACTGGAGGAAATTTAAGGAGATCCGCCCATATTGCCTTTTTCTTTTCTCCTTTTTTTTTCTTCATGGAAACCCACAGGGAGAGATCTCACTGCCTATTGCAGGATGGTCTTAGGTGTTTATATAAAGAGTAGAAAATTTGCTAGAAAATATGTTTTGAGGGTAGGGGTAAAATTCAAGTCTTAGAAATTTTTTCAAGTGACAGAAATGAATGTGTTCAAGTAAAAAAAAAAATCACAAAAATTTCCCAGTTTTATCAGCTAAGTGAGCGAACTGCAAAGCTCTTAGAAAAACATTGCTTTGTGCTCACATCAGTTACTACATTACCTCTATTGGCTGTATCTTTTCCTCATCAGTACATCAGAAAGAAACCAGGCTGGGCTTTCAGGAAAGGCTTAAGTGATGCTTCCTAAAGTTTTCACAGAGCCTCCCGCCCTCCCTTCTTCTTTGGCTCTTCAGGCAGCTGTAAAGAGGCCTTGTTTTTGCTTCCAGAATGTGTTGTGATGAAGTTTAGAGGAAACATCTTCTTCAGTTTTTTCTTAAGGAGCACATCTTGTCAGGGTATGATTTTACCATGTCGCCAAAATGCAAATACAGACTGCACATGGTAAATCGAGAAGTTTGGTTGACAGGGAGATAGAACTGAATAGACATTAGAAAAAGGGCTGAGATTTGGGAAGAGAAATGGTCATGGAATTGGACATTTTTGGAGCAAAAAGGGATGTCGGAAATCCTCACACAAGGAGCTGGAGACATGGTGCGCTCAATATCACAAAGCCACCATGGCTGAGCCATGCTTCACTAGAAATTAGACATGTTGGAAAAGATAATGGCCTTTCCACAGCTGTGCTCCAGGAATAAAGTCCAGCCCGGGCCCTCACATCTGGGAGAAAGTAGGACCTTTGTGGATGTCCATCCAAAGAGAGGAGTAGAGTGCCAGCAGTAAGTGTTAGATCAGGCATCCTTCTAGGCTGTCATCTATCCAACAATACCCCAAATAATCAGTAGAAGGGAACTTTGCATTTGGGCATGAATTTCAGATAAAACAGCTATTAAAGTTGCTCATAATTCTTGGGTTGTGGGGCACAAGGATCTGCCTCCATAGCCCATATTCATGCATTGTAAAGTCCTGACTGCTCCAGTTACCACTTGATATTAATGAACACCAGCATGGGCAAGGGCTTCGATGAACATCAATCTCTTGGTAATGGTCTTTTATTTCATGGCAACATGATACATACAGCACATAGGCAGTACCAATATCACAATGAAGGCCTATGTATGGTGGCAAATTAACCCTCTGTGCTGGTGTGGACAGGTTCATTTTGAAGTTTTGTCCTCAATAAGAACTCTTAGCTTATCAATAAGATGTAATTGCTTATTTTGTTTTAAGCAGCATTGCATTTGGAGATGAAAGATGTACATAGCATTATGTTGCTCACACGATCCCTTCCTACATGAGCCAACACACTTTGATAAGGATAAAGTACTCAGTTAAATAGTATGTTGACCATTGAGAAATCTTAACCATCACATAATACACTAATACATTTAAATATCAAGATAGCATATAAATAACATCATTTTTATGTACACATTTTCAACTCCCCTCTCAATCACTTTCTTACGACATTGTGAACAATTCAAGAAGCCACTTACTTGGCATGTTTAAAAAAGTATCTGGCCGGGGGTGATGGCTCACACCTATAAATCCCAGCACTTTGGGAGGCTGTGACAGTGGATCACCTGAGGTCAGGAGTTTTAGACCAGCCTGGCCAACATGGCAAAAACCCATCTCTACTACAAATACAAAAAATTAGTCAGGTATGGTGATGTGTGCCTGTAGTCCTAGCTACTCTGGAGGCTGAGGCAACAGAATTAATTGAACCCAGGAGGGAGAGGCTGCAGTGAGCCAAGATCACGCCACTACACTACAGCCTGGGCGACAGGGCAAGACCCCATCTCAAAAAAATAAGTAAATACAAAGTCTTTCACCCATCAAGTCTCCATCATCAGTGGTCACCTTGGGTCTCTAGTTGGGTCTTCTAAAGGATTTTGTAATTAAGTCTATTTCAATCAATATCAAAATTTATGCCACCAGGAGGATAAGGCTATACTCTATAGCAGGGATTAGAAAGCTTTTTCTGTAAAGGACAAGGGAGTAAATATTTTAGGATTTGCTGACTGTGCGATTTCTATTGCCACTTCTCAACTCTGCCACTATAACTTGAAAGCAGCTATAGACGGTTTGTAAATAAATGGGTGTGTCTGTGTGATAATAAAACTTTATTTACAAAGAGAGGTAGGATTTGGTTTATGAACCACAGGCTTGTAGAGCTATAATCTATGGCATCTTTGTGAAAGCATTCACTCATTCAACAAATTTTTATTGAGTACCTATAATGTGGCAGGCACAGAGCTAGACCAGAACTACGAACAGACATTGTTCTTGCCTTTATAGAGTTTATGTTCTATCAGAGAAAAAGATAAACAAATGAGTAATTATAAAAAGTGTTAGGACAGAGAGTCTCAGGCATTTATCAAGATATATCTTTTTATTCAGGCTCTAAATAGAAACCACAGAGGGTCAAAACTGGGTCAAGGCTAAGTCTGGGGAAATTCAATGTAACCTATCTGTGTCGCCTTTTAATTTTTTCATTTGTTTGTTTCTCTTCTGTAGATTCAGACCTTTTTCGGGAAGTTACTTAAGCTGACGCTTGAAGAGTGACTTGGTGTTAGTGTGATGAAAAGGTGGGGGGAGCATCAGAGGGCATTCCAGGCAGGGAGACTAACAGTTGGCAGAAAACAGTTTCTTAAGTAAGCCCAAGTCCCTCGAGCAGCTCAGACTTTGTAGCCAAGGAAGGTCAGCCAAGAGGCCTGATTTACATGGATTCAAGGAGGGAACAAATGTGACAAGAATCAGAAGAAAAAGAGGCTAGAGATGCAAAGAAATTACAGTAATCAAGAAGTCGCAGAGAAGATTAAATACTAAGAAGTCACATTGCTTTATGAAACCTACTTGCTGGCAGGCTTATTGAGTTTTTTCATGACCTAATTTATTCAAATATGAGCCCAAAAGCTGGCATTAATTTGCATGTCCAAGAGTCATGTTTGTCTCGAAATCTAAACCCCATCACATTGTAAATGTGCATTTGGAAAGACAACAAATGTAAATACCTCTTCTGAATGTTATTTAATTGCATTTGGAAAAGAAAGTAATTTTAAGGTTGAAAACAGGAAGACTCATTAGCAGCTAGCATTAATGTTAGCAGAATAGGTTACATACTATGTGTCAAAAGTAAACTCTAAATGATGTTTTTCTGTAATCATTTATTCTCGCATTGCAGGGATTGCACCAGGGACTGTTGTAATAACGGATATAGCTGTAGACTCCTTCTTTAAGCCCCGGTTTGAACAGGTCATTTTGGACAACATCGTCACCCGTAGTACTGAACTTGACAAGGAATTGTCTGAAGAACTGTTCAACTGTAGCAAAGAAATCCCCAACTTCCCAACCCTCATTGGACATACAATGTGTACCTATGATTTTTATGAAGGTGAGAACAATTTATAAACTGTGAAGGCAACAGAAAAATGCCAGCCAACTCTTTGTTATTCAAACCCATAATTTATATTAAAAACTCTACTTTAGAAAATTAATATTTGTGGATTAAAAAGGAACCAAAACATCTTTTTTTACTTACTAAAGCATAGAAACACAAGAACATAATAAGCAGCAGAGACACTCAGAATGAATTTATATTGAGGGCGGATTTAATCCTCCAAGAACAAATTGAATACTAAAATGCAATTAGTGATGTTCACAAAATCTTATCTCTCTTTATGCCTTTAACTAAAATGAGCAGCTCTAAGAGAAGGGAAGTATGCTGATTCTATGTTTCTGCCATTCATCTGTACCTTAAAAGGGATCTTATCCCCAAGAAAGATTGGGCCAGAAAATGGGGAGAAATGGTTGGGGAGGGCGTACAAATCCCACGGGATTATGTGGTCTCAGAGTGGGGTTTTTTTCTCTCAGTCATGAGTAAGATGTTTGGGGACCCCTTACAAAATTAAAGGTGACTGCCATGTAGCAACACTTGCTACTAGGGATGAAGGGCCAGGGGGAAAATACCTTCAGAGACAGACCCAACGCATCCCAGAAGAAAGAATCTACGCAGAGATCATACCATGCCTTGAAGAGTATTTTGAAAATCTGGCAGTATAGTTGTATTCATTTCAAAATCCATACCATTTCATTATAAATTACTTTTATTTTTCCTTTGGCTCAAACTTAAGGTATTATATTGAATTTCAAAAATGTACATTTGGAGATAGGTCATCTTGTCTATACATTTTACTTCTGGTTAGTAAAGGTGGTTTTACCACATATTTGTTGTAAAACAGGAGGGCTGTTGGGGTCTGATAGGGTTGAGACCCTCTGTCCAAGGCCACTCACAGTCCCTGCATCTCGAGGGTCACTCACTGATATGTTAAAGCAGAGTTTGCAAATGGCAGCTCATTGAAGTCAATGTTTCCTTTGGCTTGCACAGTATTTTTTTTAAATGTCAATTATTTTGTCAACATTTATAGTATCTGGAGATTTTATATGAACATCCACATTTCTGGCTTTTTGAAATAACTAGCATTTTAAAATGTAGAATTATATATGCATGGCAGCCTTGGCAAGCCCTGACTGACATCTGGGGCTATGTTTGCTGAAGGTTAGGTGAGGCTGCTCCCCTCAGACCAGACACCCTCGTTGACATTACCTGCTTGGCTTCTGTGATGTCTGTGTTTGAATCAGCTTAAATAGCACTCTGTTAGAGGTGTTGGCGGGCAACTCTAATGAGAAGAGAAGGAACAAGGAGAAGCAGACTGCCAGGGGTGAAAGTAGCATGAAAGAGATAGAGGCCGGGCGCGGTGGCTCACACCTGTAATCCCAGCACTTTGGGAGGCCGAGGCGGGCGGATCACGAGGTCAAGAGATCGAGACCATCCTGGTCAACATGGTGAAACTCCGTCTCTACTAAAAATACAAAAAAAATTAGCTGGGCATGGTGGCACATGCCTGTAGTCCCAGCTACTCGGGAGGCTGAGGCAGGAGAATTGCTTGAACCCAGGCGGCGGAGGTTGCAGTGAGCCGAGGTCGCGCCACTGCACTCCAGCCTGGCGCCTGGTGACAGAGTGAGACTCTGTCTCAAAAAAAAAAAAAAGAGATAGAGGAAAGGGAGAAAAAGAGAGAAAAGAGCACTAAAAAGGGGATTGTGAAAATAATGGATGGCGACAGAGTGCTATTATCCCACTTGCTTGAATCCTTCCAAGCTTTCTTGGGAGTGGGGAGAGATTAGGAGGTCTATTTCTGGGTGTGCACAGGGTACAGGAGGAGTAATGACATCACAGTTTCCTTTCCTTGCTTCTGTGCCCACTGGTGGATACAGGTGAAATTCACTGGTGAATAAACACTGGGGGCAGCCTGAAAAGGAAAATGTGATCACAAAGAGTGGCGTGCAGCCCAAGAGGTGTGCGGAAAGGGGTAAGGTGGACAATGTCACAAAGGACATATGGAAAGGCACAACGTCCAAACAGTCCTGCTCCTCAAGGAGCTTAGCAGCATTGAAGCCTCTTTTTCCTCCCAGCACCTGTCCCTGGGCTATTCCCCAGTCATTGGAGCAACCTGAGATTTTCCTCAAAGGGCACCTCTCACAGCAACGCCCCGCTTCCTGATGTCCCTGGGCATAGTGCTGGCTGTGGCAGCCACTCAGCAGTTACTGGCTGCAGAACTGAGGTCGTCAGCCATGGAAGCTTCTACATCTGAGACTCCTGAGCCAGGGACAGCTTCACTCCATGGTCCTCTGGTAGGAAGATTCACACAGCCCAGTTTATCCTACATAGGAAGCATGCTGCAGAGTTAGAGACAGCTGCAGAGTGCTCCAGCCAACAGCAAGCCTCTCGTGATGTCGCTGCCAGTGGGGTGGGACATCAAGTCACTAAATGTCCTCCCCTCCCTTTCAGGCCAAGGCCGACTAGATGGAGCACTGTGCTCCTTTTCCAGAGAAAAAAAGTTAGATTACTTGAAGAGAGCATATGAAGCTGGCGTTAGGAATATTGAAATGGAATCTACAGTGTTTGCAGCTATGTGTGGACTCTGTGGTCTAAAAGGTAAGTTTTTCATGAATGCTTAGGGTCAAATTCTCCTGTTTTATGAAGCTACTTTTACACCTTAGGAGAAGAAAAAGGGGTCCAGTTAGATATTACTTTGGGTTGAAAGCATGACGTCTAATCGTATGTAATATACATTATCTCACAATGTCTGGTGAGTGGACGGGACATTATTCCTATTATGCAAATAAGGAAACTAAATCTCAGGGGTCAAAAGCAAGTTGCCCAAGGTCACCAGCTAGTTGGTGACATGGTCAGGGCCCGACAGCAAGTTTGGTCTCCTTCATCCTGGCAGTGGCTGCTAGTTTCTATTACAATTGAATTTGTGGAGACAAGATACAAACAAAATATTCCTAAAAGTGTCCATCAATCATACTTTTAAATAGCATGGTCAGGGAAGGATGGGAGGAGAATATGCCACATGAACATCTGGGGGAAGAGCATTCTGATCAATGCAAATCCAAGGCCACAGGCAGGAGCATTCTGGGGGAATTGGAGGAACAAGGAAGAGCTTAGGAGGGGAGAGACGGTGGCGGAGAACAGGAGGAGAGGGAAGGTGTGGAGATTGTGTGGGTCACTGTGAGAACGATGACTTTCACTTAGGGTGAAATGGGTAGCCACGGGAAAGCTTTGAATAGAGAGGTGGCTGGATCTGACCTGTGTGTTAACAGAGTCGTGGTGGCTGCTGAGCTGGGAAGACCCAAACGGGGTCAAGGGAGAAGAACAAGAGGGTGAACACAGTAGTCTAGTGAGAGTTGATGGACAAAGTGATAGCAGTGTAGGTAATGAGAAGTAGTCAGATTATAGAAACATGTTGAAGACAAACCCAACAACATTTGCTGACAACATGATGTAAATTTGGGGAGAAAGGCGGGAGTTAGAAATGACTCCCATGTTGATGGCCTAAACTACTGGAAGCACGAGGTTGTCATAACTGGGACAGAAAAAATGTGGGTGAAGATGTTGGAGTGGCAGACATCAAAATGGGTCCAAGCATGCAGGTGAATTTATAAATCTGGAGTTTAGGTGGGTCGTTTGGACTGGAGACATAAAATTCTAAGTTGACAGCATATAGACGGTATTTAAAGCTATGCAATGGATAAGATAACAAACAATGGGACACAGATGGCAAGACGTTCTTGCTTAAACGTTAAAAGTTAAGGGAGATGGGAGAGACCAACGAGGAGTGGCCCATGCAACTGGCAGTACACCGGGGAAGGGCGGCATCCTGACATGCAAAGAGAAAGGCTTCAAAGATGTAAAGAATTACAGCACAATAAAGCTTCATTTTTTTTGAGACGGAGTTTCGCTCTTGTTACCCAGCCTGGAGTGCAATGGCGCGATCTCGGCTCACCGCAACCTCCGCCTCCTGGGTTCAAGCAATTCTCTTGCCTCAGCCTCCCGAGTAGCTGGGACTACAGGCACGTGCCACCATGCCCAGCTAATTTTTGTATTTTTAGTAGAGACGGGGTTTCACCGTGTTGACCAGGATGGTCTCGATCTCTTGACCTCGTGATCCGCCCGCCTCAGCCTCCCAAAGTGCTGGGATTACAGGCGTGAGCCACCGCGCCCAGCCTAAAGCTTCATTTTTATCATAAGTGGAATTCGACTTGCAATACTTGTCCTTATAGTCAATCAATTTTAATCTACACATTACAAACAGAATATATGTGGTCATATTTCTAAGAATGTGTTTTAGAAAAAAGTTACAGTTCTAAGGAGATTGTCAAACCACTATCCTTAACTACTTGCATCTGTCAGAATATATGTTCATGTAAATTCTTGGTAAAATGTAGGAAGAACAGACAATGCATCTTTGTACTTTTTTTTTTTTTTTTTTTTTTTTGAGACAGAGTCTCCCTCAGTTGCCCGGGCTGGAGTATAGTGGCGGGATCTTGGCTCACTGCAATCTTTGCCTCCTGGGTTCAAGCGTATCTACTGCCTTAGCCTCCCGAATAGCTGGAATTACAAGTATGTGCCACCACGCCCAGCTAATTTTTGTATTTTTGGTAGAGAAAGGGCTCCACCATGTTGGCCAGGCTGGTCTTGACCTCCTGACGTCAAGTGATCCACCTGCCGTGGCCTCCAAAGGGCTGGGATTACAGGGGTGAGCCACCGCGCCCAGCCCATCTTTGTACTCTTTTGAAGGACATTGCTAATACCCCCTTTTCGAGAATAATAGCATCTGCTTTTCTCTCTACAAGTTAGTGACAGTGGAAAAGCAGCACCCACACAGCCTGCAGGGACACCTGGATTAAGATGTTTCTGCTCCAGGAAATGCCTCTTCACATTTCTTTATTATATAAACAAATGATCACCTGAGTCATGTCTCCAAGTAATATGTAAGTGTTATATAATTTGTTAACCAATTTATTGATAGTTAAACATAAAATGCCTAGTTATCAACATGTTGCCTTCGTGAAAACTGGGTGATGACCATCAGTTTTTTCTTAAGAGGCAACAATTGGCAGCCAAGAAGAGGTCTAGGCTTTGTGCACCCTGGACTAAGTCTTTCTTTCTCTTTTTAGGATGACGCAGAAACCTAAGTGAAGTTATTCTAAGAGACTTTCTGTCCTTGCTGCAAATCTTTGTGACCTTGCTCTCTCTGCTACCTGCAGGTTCCCTTCCTGGATGCTTTCTTCTCTACATTTCTGTAGTTCCTGCCCCCAACTGCATTTTCTTTTTTATGCTGCTGCTGAACCTGTTGGTAGCTGATTTTAGCCTGCAAATAGCTCTCTCCCAGGCCACTGCTGGAGCCTTTCATAAAGTAGACCCCCTTCTAGGCTGCCAACATTCACACTAAATGTTGCATCTGTAGCGCTGTAATTCTGTAGTTCTTGGGGGTATTTCTATCCAGATGCCTTTATGGTGTCAGGGACTCTTTATCTCCCTCAGATACTACTGTTTTAAAAGGTGGATTCCTGGTATGCTGCCCCCTGGAAGATCAGCCACCAAGTATAGAGACAAAAACCCCATGCACAGGATGCTATCATATTCTCTTCTTTCATTACTACTTCATAACATCCTGCTCTCATAGCACTGAAGCTTGGAAGCTGGCACCTGGTACCTTTTAATTTTAACCCATTTATAACGCACTTTATGTGAGCCAGAAATGCTTGCTCGGGGAAGGGCTGAGAATGCATTCACAGGCAGGTGCTGAAACAGGAAGTTAGAGAGGATATCCGATGGCAGGCAATATGGAAAAAAGGATTTCACCTGGCACCAAGAACCCACGGCCCATAGGCATGTCTCCTCGGCCCCCTCCCTGCCCCCATCCTCTCTCTCCAGGCAGCCTTCTGGGACCTCTTCTGTTCCTTTAGTACTACCAGATGACTGGATAAACAGCATGAATTCATACTGAGGTGACGGCTTTTACGATGGCTTCAGCATATAAATAACAAATTTTTACATAAACGAAGGTCTTCTAGAGAACCATTGTGCTCACTTAGATGAATTACTCACTGAGTTTGGACCATTTCAGAAACAGATCTTTCTATATCTACTTAGCACGAGGAGGCCATGGGCCCACGTGGATTACCACTTATTATCTTTGCAATTAATATCATACATCTCACCTTAAATCTCACCTCCTCAAAGAAGTCTTGCATGACTACCTAAACTCACTCACTCACAATGATGTCATTTTATTTCATTTCTCTGCTTCACATTTGTCACCAGTCTGTTTATATATTAATATGTATTATTTCATGCGTATTAATGTATAAAGGCATATATTGATTATTTCTCTCCACTAGAATATAAATGCCATAAGAACAGGGACCTTATTTGTCACTGCTGTATCCCCACCACTTAGAATAATGCCTTCCATATGGGCTTCCAATAAGTATTTACTGAACAAGTGAATGAATGAAAAAAAATGGCCACTAGACTCTTTTTGACCATAGAAAATGGCCCTTGCAAATTTTAACCTTCATTCTCCAGCCATATAAGTGGCTTAGAATTGTCTAAAAGATTTAGGAGTATCTCTTAACTGTCCACACAGGAGAAGTAACGCCTTAAAGTCAAGCCTCCCTTTGCTCTAAGGTCTACACAAATATTTACTTTGCTAGATATGCAACCTCTGGGTCTCCCAATATTTGACAGGTGGTCAAACTACCTATAATAAGGCCACTGACACTCGTAAGTCACTTTTGCTACCCTGATCGTATTATCTTAGAAAAGAGTGTTGGGAATCCATTGCTGTTTTTTTTGTTTTTTTTAATATATATACTTTTTATTGCATTTTAGGTTTGGGGGTACATGTGAAGAACGTGCAAGATTGTTACATAGGTACACACATGGCAGTGTGATTTGCTGCCTTCCTCTCCATCACCTGTATCTGTTATTTCTCCCCATGCTATCCCTCCCCAACTCCCCCCCCCCTGCTGTCCCTCCCCTTCTTCCCCCCCCCGACAGACCCCAGTGTGAGATGCTCCCCTCCCTGTGTCCATGTGTTCTCATTGCTGTTTTAACAAAGATTCAGGTGAAGGGAAATAGTGGAATTCACCCAATTATTCCAAAGCTGAATTTTCAGCATAATGTAAACCTGTACAATAGAAGCATTGTACAATGCTCAATTAATGCATTCCCCTATCATTTTATAATATGCACATATCTGTGTCTCTCTTAAAGCAAAATCTACTTTAATTAAGCCCCAAACATTCTGATTGAAGATGATAATCCTCTTGCACTGTGAACTTATGATAAGTATGGTTAACTCGTATTCATATTTTAAATACAGAGCTGCCTTTTGACACAGGCTTGCATGACAATATACAGAGCCTAATATGTGTCTAAGATTAAGTTCTGCTTAAATCCTCTTCTATGTCTAGTTGTTCACAGCACTCACAGTGGCTTTTCTTTAAAGAATTCAGTGTTATTTCCTTGGACAGACACTGGTAACTTAGGGAAATATTTAGTCTTTATAATATTACCTTGGTACAGTTCAATGAGAGGGAGCACTCAAATCTTGACTTTAATTCCATGTTGATATTCTTCTGCTGTTCCCAACAATGAAGGATATTGGACTCTGAGAACTACATGAGGATTGTTCATAAAGGTAAAAAGTTACTACAAGGATTAAAGATTATACTCAGTTTGGAGCTAGAGTATTTCTTAACCCTAAAATGAAGATAAATCCAGATTTTGAAAAATCCTTACACCAAGGTACAAGGTGACCAATTGCAGTGCTCTTCACCTTTACAAGAGTAAAACAGACTGTAGCTCAAAGAGGTTATAACTTTCCCACCTTCTCTGGGAAAACAGAGAGCTGGGAAACAGGTGAGCTGGACTTTGAACCCAGCTCTGCTGACTCAGGCCCCTTTGCACCCTGCCTGCCACTTCTTGCCAGCAGCCTCCACGTGGAGACAACATGTTCATAGTCTCTGGACAGAAGAACCAAAATGTGCACCACTAAAAGTCAATGCAGATTTTTCCATTTTAAGTGTTGTGAGCAGATAGTTGTGCCACTGCCACAAGCAAACCCTAAGGGCTGAGCACATACCAATTGACTTTGTGATGGGATCAAATAAAATATTCAACAGATACTTTAGTAGTATGCAGAACCCCTATTTTGCCAAGAAAATCAGTCACTGTAGCTAGAAAATCAGGTATAAATGATATATAGTTCACTTGTTACTTTTCCAGGGACAAGATTTGAGAAAAATGTTTCTTTTTGCTTTGTTTTATTTTAACCAAGGTCTACAGTTTTGTTTGATTCATTTTAATTCCCCCCTCCTAGCCTCTATTCCGCTCTTCCCTCCCCACTGCCAACAACTCATACATTAGAGATCATTTAGGGCAATTGATTCTACCCTTTCTGTGGCTGTCATTATCTATGGCCCTCCTCTCCCCTGCTATGACCTGAATGAGGCTATCTGGATACCTCTGATGAGCCTCCCACCCCCACCTCCAGTAAGTACACAAGGCTTCATCCTTTACCTATCATGCAGCATCTCTGGTTAAGGGTCCCACACCTGGCAGGAGTCCAGGTCCTCAAGGTTACATCTGGACCTCCTGGAGATGACAGCAGGTCTTTAAACTAACCAAATCATGTGAGGCATGTAAGCTGAGGATGAGGACTCGTGAGAAGCCTCTGAGATCTAATCTACTCTTTGCTCAGAGGATGAAATGATGTCTCGAGAGTGTAATTGACCTGCCTGAGGAAACACAGATAGACTAAAACAGAGATGAACTAGAATAGAGATCTCCTGTCTCCTCACCACCACTCTCTCCACTATTCCATAAGTTGCAAAAAAGTAATATATTTATCCATTGAAAGATGACCTGTACTTGCCTCTATTTGAAAAAGCATTTGTAGCAGCTTTCAATGAAAGAAGAATACATAATAACATAATTTAAATAGATATTAAAAAAAATAGGAGGCATTTATTTAAGGAAGTAGATGGGAAGGCCTCTTTTTTTTTTTTTTTTTTTTTTTTTTTTTTTTTTTTTAAGGCAAGGTGTTTCTTTGTAACGCAGGTTGGAGCACAGTGGTATGACCACAGCTCACTGCAGCCTCCACCTCTTGGGTTCAAGCCATCTCGCCACCTCAGCCTCCAGAGTAGCTGGGACCACAGGTTCATACAACCACGAAATTTGTGTGTTTGTTTGTGTGTGTGTGTGTGTGTGTGCGCGTTTTCCAAAGTTGAGGTCTTACTTTGTTGCTCAGGCTTGTCTTAAACTCCTAGGGCTCAAGCAATTCTCATGCCTCAGTCTCCCAAAGTGCTGGAATTATAGGCATGAGCCACTGTGCCTGGCCAGAAGGTCTCAGTATTGAAGAGGCCACCCAAGAGTACAATACTTAATTTAAACACTTAGATTGAGCTCTGATTTTCTTGGAGGCCAAGCTGTAAATGAAGACACTGTGCATTATATAGCCACCATTAGCTAATAAACAAAAACATTTGAGGTTTGTTACAAAATCTTGGTACAAATGTTAAACTTAAGTGAAACGATCAGCTATATTATCATGGGCAGTGTCTGTAATAGCCTTTATGAAAGATATGGGACAATTCTTCACAGGCATAATGAACTGGTTCTAATTCAGCATTGTTTGGGTGCCCAAAGAACTGGGGTCCAGGTATGTAGATTTGTGGTAATGATGATTCAGAGATAGAGTTTAAAGTTATTAAAGCCATCAAAGCCATCATTTTCAAACATTAATATACAAATAATTTAACTGGGAAGATTTTTTTTTTCATGCAGATTCACTGCCCTTTCCCAATCCCAATCCCCAGTTCTGATTTGGTATATCTGGAATAAAGTCTAAATATCTCTGATTCTGATGCAAGAGGCCAGCAGAACACATTTTGAGAAACACCAATCTAGAAGAATAAATTGTTTCTATGTCTCTTACTGTTGACCAGTCCCTTTGAATATAAATTTTCCCCCACCTTGTTTTTAATAAGCAGCCAACAGCCTGAGATTAATGTTTCAGTAGAGATACAGAAAGTGCAAAAGCTCTGGGTTGTTGATTAAAAAACATTTCCTGTCCTTTATGTGCCAGGCATAAAGGGAGCAAAGGTGATGTTTGCTTAATAAACTCAAAGCCTTGAGAGGCAATGGCAGAGGGTATGCACATAACCAAGAAGAAGTGGAAGAAAGGCCAGACTGGGAACTCCAAAGCTAATCTTTTCTGCTTTGCCATTTTCCAAAGACCAGACCTGTTTGGCTTCTGCTGTGCACATGCACCCAGCCCTGCTATCTTCGCCCATCGTTCATGGGAAAAACTTGTTGGAAGTTCATTCTGAATCAGAGAGGTGGGGTTGAAGTGGTGGCCCATAGGGGTGTGTGGAATTTTAAGGGTTCATGAGTGAATTTTCAGGGGCTCTGGGACCTCTGAAATTATACACAGATATTTCGTGTGTATAGGCATAAGTGTATTTTTGTGTGTGAAAAGAGGTTCTAATCAAGACTTTCATCAGATTTTGAAAGGGACCATAAATGATCTCAAAGTGCTGAGAATCACTGGGCAGTTCTAGTTCAGCTCAGGGTGCATGAGGCTCCATGTTCAGGTCTGTGTGCTTCCAGAACATTCTAACCCCAGGTCAGTTCACTGACAATCTCCTTGGTAACAGCTGGGTCACTAAGTATCTCTTCTTCCCCAGCAGCCACCCTCCCTGCCTAATCTGAGGATTATGCTAACAAAGCTGTCAAGGCTTAATTTCAGCAAATTGTTTTGGGTAATTAGTCCCTTTTAATTGCTCATGGAAATAGTAATTTTAGGTGACAAGATTATTATATGTTGCTCGTTAGTGGATTCTCCAGGGTCAAGAAAACACCACCAAGACTGCTATGACCTGTTCTTCTCCATCTTTGGCATTCCCCTTGAAATCCAGAAAAGACATTTAGTAAAGTCGGTTCCCACTCTGTAAAAAGTAAAGAACACTGGTTTCCTTTTATCCTTTTGCCAAAGTGAAGGATTAGAGAAGGACTTTCAACTTTTCTGTGCTACTGCCAGCCCATGTCAGGCTTCACAGACTTGCTGATCATTAACTTGAAAAGTTGTGGGAAGTTTCTAGCTCTTCCATTTGCTTGTTTACCTGTACAGCCAAGTTGCTTTACAACTGACTGAGTTTTAAATAAACAGGGTCCTAGGTGATGAAATATTTAACTCAGCTCAAGTTGAATATTTTCATCGCTTTTCACGTCACTGAACAAGAAGGTCAGTCTGACCGATGGGTCAGGGCAGGTTGGCCTAGTGGTTCACCGTGTGCTAACTCAGGGGAGGAATGGTAGAAGGTGGAGAACTCATTAGTTTAGGAAGCTAGGAGTTGATTGGCTATGACTATCTGTGTAATACTGGGCCATTTGGTTGACCTTGCTAAGCCCTCATTTAATCATCCGTCAAAAGGGGACAAAAATAATACCTAGCTCAAGGCACAGCTGTAAAGGATTAAGTGATATCATAAATGCTTGGCATGTAGCAATAACTAAGTCAAACAAAAAAGATACATGGATTGGAGAAATGTGGAGAAATACAAAGAGAAAATATTTCTAAACTGATACATCTGATAAAAGATGATATACAGAATATACAAGGAACTCAAACAACTCAATAGCAGGAAAACAAATTAAGAAATAGGCAAAGGATCTGAATAGTTTCTAAAAGAAGACATACAAAAGGCCAACAGATATATTTAAAAAATGCTCAACCTCACTAGTCATCAGGAAAATGCAAATTAAAACCATGGTAAAGTATCACTTCATACCTGCTAGAATGTCCATAATCAAAAAAGACAAAAGATAAAAAGTACTGGCAGGTTGTGGAGGAAAGAGAACCCTTGAATGCTGTTGATGGGAATGTACATTAGTACATCAATTATGAAAAAAGTATGGTGGTTCTTCAAAAAACTAAACATAGGATTACCATATAACCTAGCAATCGCACCTCTGAGTACATATCTGAAGGAACTGGTATCAGTGTGCTGTAAACAGACATCTACACTCCCATGTTTATTATTCTCAATAGCCAAGATACGGAATCAACCCCAGTGTCCATCAACAGATGAACAGATTTTTAAAACGCGGTATGTGTACACAATGGAATTATTTCATCTTGAAAAAGAAGGAAATTCTCTCATTTGCAACAAGATGGATGAATTTGGAGGCTATTAAGTTAAATAAGCCAGGGACAGATAGACAAATGCCGTATGATTTTACTTATATGTGGAATCTAGAAAAATCAAACTCATAGAAGCAGAGTAGAATGGTGGTTACCAGAGGATAGGGGAGCAGGATGGGGAATGAAGAGAAACTGGTCAAAGGGTGCAAAATTTCAGTTACAAGAAGGATTAAGTTTGAGCGATCTATTGCATAGCATAGTGATCACAGTTAGTAATTATACTGAAAAATCTCTAAAAGAGATTTTAATTGTTTTTACCACAAAAATGCAAGTATATGAGATGATAGATGTGTGAATTAGCTTAATCATTTTATAATGTATACATGCATCAAAACATCACATTGTACCTCATAATTATATGCAATTACTATTTGTCATTTAAAAATAAAGATAGCATGTACAATTATAATTACAGTATACTACTTCTTCCTAAATCTAGATCTTATGAAGAAGTCTAAAGTAGCAGAGAGGTCAAAGAAGTAAACATTACCCTCATGCCCAACTCTCTCCATGCCTTCAAAGTTTGTTAATGTAGACACATCTAATTACATATGCACTGAAATCCTTTTTAAAATTATGCAGATTCAGGTGGAGATTATTACACTGTTAGCAATTCAAAGTGGCTAACACTGATTTCAATGCGGGTAACCGCATTCCTTGAGGTCAAAGATTTGATGTGAAATTGACAATAAAGGATTCACGTGGCAGTCAATTTTTCTCACTGATGAAACCAAAGACATTGCCCTTATGACAACTTTTCAAAAATGACAGTTTCATTTTTAAAAAAAGACTTTTGTTCTTTTTCCTCTAGTTTCTTATCTATCATAAGATTTCATTCTCATTCTTTAGAAATTAAATGCTAATACATTTGCTCTTTCATGGTGCTGCTTCTTACATTTAAGCATTTCAAATCATGTTTTTTCCTCTCAAATTTCATGAGGGCCAGTACTCACCTTTATTGGTAATTCCTGAGGTCAGTGTTCTATATCTCTTCTATATTTACTTTTCTCTTCAGCAAGGGCTGCAATGCAGCAGGCAAACTCAAACATTCCACCAAGAAGTAAAATGTCACCTTGGAAATAATGGCTAGTTCTCCAGTTATATCCTCCAGCAAGAAGATCCTCCTCTAAGAATTGGAAATTGGATAGAAAGCTGGAGATGGCGTGTCTCAGATTGCAAAGCTTTCTCCTTGTTCTCATCTTGAACATGATGCTTTCCTGAGCCTTCATCTAGTCAATTGTGGAGTAAAAGAGGAAGGAGGAGTGTTTGTAACAATTTCAGTTAACTTATTTAAATGAAGTGTTTGGTAGGATTCCACAGAAATGTGAGACCAGAAAGTTCAGCAGGCTGTGTCTACATTACCAACAAACAAACAAAAAAACACGAAGTACATGTGCTATGGATGTTGGCATGCTTGGCTAATGCTTCTGTAGAAAAGATGACCCTATTCCTTTCATCATTTGTGCTAATTTCTCTTCTAGCTGCTGTGGTCTGTGTGACACTTCTTGACAGACTTGACTATGATCAGATCAACGTGCCTCAGGATGTCCTGGTGGAGTACCAGCAACGGCCTCAGCTCCTAATCTCCAACTTCATCAGACGGCGGCTTGGACTTTGTGACTAGACATCCTAACTGGGCAACCCAAACCTCCCATGCAAGTTTGTAGCTCAGGTTGTAATGTGAAAGTCATGTATTATTTGTGGCATTTTTATATAGTTCTCATCCAAATGCTAAAATCATAATGGAGAGATTTTATGAACTCCTTCTCTCTTAAAAAAGGAATTTATTGTAGAAGAATTTAATCCTCACATTAAATTAAATTCAAATTTCATTTTAGAAAAGTTAACTAAATCAGTTTAATAATTAAAATTTAAAAACTCCTGGATTATGCCATTTGGACTTTCATATGCAGCATTAATTAAGTTCATATCAAAATAGATCAGCCATTTGCAGATACAGTTACCAGTCACTCTGTTTCTGAAACCAATCCAGAAATTCATGTTAGAACATTGTCAGGCACTTCTGTGTATTGGATGAGTGACAGAAACTGATCATCCACATTCAAAATATTTACAGAAAAAAGTGTCAACATAATCTAGGTCTATGTGGAAAAGTTACCATTAGGAAAATATGGCCACACTTCTTTTTTACCCCTGCGCAATTTCAGTGCACCACAGAATAGGATTCGAGATTTACATATGCCTGTTTGTGATTTTATTTTGGAATTTAACATCTCTGGAGTACATTTTCCTTTCAACTGAAAACCCTCAGTAATACCAAGAAAGGCCTTCTTTTTTCTTCAGAATCACAAATGACTAAATTGCTTTCTAGCTATTTTTTTTTCTTTTAAAAAATGTGTTTTGAGGAGGCTGCATTTTTTTATTCAATTTCAATATTAACCAAATAGGCTGAGAAATTCGTAGCAATTGAATTAAGACTTGAGTTCAAGATGTTAAAGGAATCCTTTTGTGTGACCTTGAGGCAGGTCTTGTCCAGACTGGCCCATTGCCCTAACCTGTTTGATCCTCTGGGAGGCATGGTGCTCCTCCAGGCTGCACAGGCTCTCTGTGAACTGATTGCATCTTGGGTTCTTCTCAATCTGACATACTTGGGAGTTGAAATGACGGGTTAGGGGCTGGCTGGAGGATGACTTGCACACTTATATAGTATGTAATGTTGTGTACATATATTTATATGATTGTGGCTCAAATAAAGTTTAATTCCAACACAGTACAGATTATTTGGTTCCCGGAGACATTGCCACATGTGACAGAATGGAGGCTTGGGGGAGGATTCCATGATGGTAGAAAACAGGTCCTAGGCTTGTTGAGTCTTAATTGTCCTGCTTCTTTGTGGAGAATGGTTTTCTCTTTTAAGCAATGACAATAAACAAGAGGCGCTTATCGTCACCAATAAACAATCCCTCAAGAGGTACATTAGGTTCTGAACTTCTTTTTGGGACCAAAGACACTTTAAGTGTCCCAAATTCAAAGACACAATTATTAGGGTATCCCAATAATTGACCATCAAATACAAAGATCAGAGATAAAAGCAAGCTAGAATAGCATTGCAGTCATTTTCTGGTGGGATTTTTCCTTTGTTTCATAGTTTTTTAGACAAAGTAGTGGAAACCACCTCAGAGTGGTTCTATAAGCCTTCAGTTTGAACTTTTATCTGCCTGCTCCTGGACAATCTTTTTCTTTCTTTCTTTTTTTTTTTTTTTTTTTTTTTTTTTTTTACAGGGAGAAGGAGAGGCTGTGGGTGGGAGAGGAATGAAATAACTACAGTTAATCTTCTCAGCTCCTGCTAGGAATGAGTACATGTGTGTACACAGATGCACACATGCATGTATTTGTGTCTGTGTCTTTCTCACTAGTATTTCCTATCTCAGTAAATATATCAGTTGCACAAGCCAGGAACCTGGGAAACCCCTGTGATGATTCTTTCTCCTTAATTCCCATAGCCAGTCAATCACTAAGTCTTATTAATTGATCCTCCTAAATATTACCCCAGTCTGTTCCCTTCCTTCTATCTTTTTGGCACCCATCCTAGTCCAGGCCACCATGATCTCTCCTCCAGATCACTGAGGAAGCCTCGCCCCTGATCACGCTGCCTCCATTCTTGAAATTTGATTGGGTTGTTTTCCTGCTTCAAAGTCTTCACATTAGTCTTAGACTGAAGACCAAAGCCCTCTGTACAGCTTAGGCATCCCCGACTGGGCCCAGCTTGATAGCCCAGCTCACCTTGCCTACTTCTTCCCCTTGTTTCTGCTCTCCAGGCACATCAGCCTTGGTTCTTCGTTCTTACCCAGGGCACAAATTCAAAGACACAATCCTATGGGAAGGACTGCCTACAGATCCATCCAATGGGACTGCTTAGCTGCAGGGACAAGTGGGACTGAGATTCACCCTGTCCAGCTAGCTCTGTGACCTGGACAGGGTGAATCTCAGTCCACCCTGGGCCGCATCCACTGAGAGGGGCCTTTTCCTGATTTATACAATGGTGTTATATGGGATAGTGGGGACTCTTAGTGGCAATGCCCCTTCCCATTTCAGAAACTTTTGCCATCTGTTTTCCCTGAAGGGCCCTCACTTAACTCATGTTCATGGTTTAAATCTCAATTCAGAGCTCCCTCCCTGTGGAAAGCCGTTCTGATCCTCAAACCAGATTCCTTCAGTGCTCACCCATAGGACCCCTCCACAGCCCCCTCTACTGCTTCTTCAAAGCACACAGCTTGCAACTATGTCATGATTGGGGTCACTATTTAATTAATGCCTACTGTCTAGACTATAAGGTTCTGGAGAACAGAGACTGCACGTATTTTATTTGCTTCTGTTGTCCCAAGCACCTAAAACAGTACCAGACACATACTAGGTACTCAATAAATACTTGTCAAGTGAAGAATGAATTTTTTCATAGCATTTATTTTATTTGCTTCTGTTGTCCCAAGCACCTAAAACAGTACCAGACACATACTAGGTACTCAATAAATACTTGTCAAGTGAAGAATGAATTTT
>PVKV010025445.1:0-29626 GCA_004027835.1 Alouatta palliata | reverse complement strand
ACCATCCTGGTCAACATGGTGAAACCCCGTCTCTACTAAAAATACAAAAAAAAATTAGCTGGGCATGGTGGCACGTGCCTGTAGTCCCAGCTACTTGGGAGGCTGAGGCAGGAGAATTGCTTGAACCCAGGAGGCGGAGGTTGCGGTGAGCCGAGATCGCGCCATTGCACTCCAGCCTGGGTAACAAGAGCGAAACTCCATCTCAAAAAAAAAAAAAAAAATTAATCTTAGTAGGAGAAAATTACAGAATGCTTCCCCCACTCTACAAGTACAAAAAGATCAAAGTACTCATTGCACATTGTAAGTGAAACCAAAATAGCCCCTGAAGCCATCTGGGTTGACCAGATATGCCAATCAACACTCTCATTCTTTTTAGTTGGGGAAACTGAGTCTCAGGCCCTGTAAGCCACCCGTGTGTGTTGCTAGGGTCATCACTCAGGCCTGAGGCACCTCTGTCAGGGTTTTATTGAGCAGAGCTGCCTGCCGCCATATGCATTTAAATAATGAACAAGGATCAATACCTGTCTCTGTTCTTCTTGTCCACATTCCCTTGATGATGGCCTAAGAGCAAGAGGCCAGATTCACCACGAAACTTCAGCCTGCAATAGCAGCTCATTAGATCCTTGCCGTAGCTAATTTTTCCCCACTAAGAACCACGAGAGATATTGAAGGAAGATATTTGATATTGAAGGAGGTAGGAAAGGCCAAAGAGAATTCACTAGGATCTAAATCTGGAATGCCGGTGAGCTCGTGTGGCTGAGTTTCCATAAAGAGACACTCATCCATCAACAAATGTTTATTCAATAGTCAACATAAACCCAGCTGGTAGATGGTATATCCCAGTAGTTAGTGTTCTGTGAACCCAGGCAGACCTGGAGTCACATTTCATTTCTGCCATTTACTAGCTAGAAGACTTTGTGTAAGTTTCTTTGTTTCCTCCCTCCCACTTTTCTTCTTTCTCTCCCTTTCTTTGTTCTTTCTTTCTTCTGTTCCTTGCAAATTTATTTAGGTAAAACACACAACAAGTAAAGTGCACTAATGTTAAACGATTATGTGTGTGTGTGTGTGTGTGTGTGTGTGTGTGTATTACCATCACCTAGATCAGGCTTTGGTACCTGATAATGTTCCCTCATGTTGCTTCCTAGTGCGTATATATATATATACCCATAGCAAGAGGTAATCACTACTTTGACTTCTCTCTTCTATTGATTAGTTTTGCCTGTCCTTGAAATTCACATAAATGGAATCATGCAGAATATATCCTATTGTGTCTGGCTTCTTTCACTCAACCTAATAATTTGTGGGATTCATCCGTGTTGTGTGTAGCAATAGTTCATTTCTTATCTCGACATAGTATTTTTGCATGAGTACACCACAATCCATTAATCCATTAATACAATCCATTTTTCTTTTGATTGGTGTTTGTACCATACTGAGTGTTTAGTTACTGTGAATAAAGAGCCTATAAACATTCTCATACTCATATTTTTGCAACATATGAAGTCCTTCTGTTAGGTACATAGCTAGGAGAGGAGTTGATGGGTCATTTTCCTCCTTCTTTTTTTTTTTTTTTAGAACTTTTATTTATAAAACGGAAATCATGATACTATTGCTTTCTTAGCATTGCTGTTTGGGGCAATTTTTTTTTTTCCTTTCGTAGCATTGCTGTTTGGGGCTATTTTGGTAACACTTACAATGAACAATGAGTACTTTGATATTTTTGCACTCATGGAGTGGGGGAAGTGTTCTATAATTTTCTCCTAGTAAGTTTAATTTGAATGAGGTACACAGTCTAACACATAATAATCACCCAATAATAGTATTCCAGTTGTGTGTTTTCATGGTACAAACTTAAAGAATGTGGTCTTGACCTAAGCTCTTTTCAGATGTCAACCAACTTTTCATTTCACTCAGGATGACTATGAGGAAGTTGGACTGAGCATGCCAGGCCCCACCCTGTGCAGGTTCTACACGAGAAGCTTAGGTACAGTACTCACCACCCACCTGCTTAAGTTAAAAGTACGTTTCTCCCATCAATATTTATTCAGGGAACACTTTCTCCTTTGCCATTTGCTTTATTTCATCTCACCAAAGAGAAAGCCGATATCTCACCACCTTCTGGCAGCCAACATGCCTGCAAACCAAGTTCTCCAAAAAAGAGCCCTTTTTTAATGCCTGCATCCTTTTTTGAAATCTCTGCATTATCTAGCTTGGCCAGATGAGCCTCTAAAAGATACAAGAGACAAAACCTGATAGGAAGGACTCTCAAGAAACTTGGAGTGTCCTCATGGCCTCAAGAGGGGGCCAGGCTAAGACGAGGGCACATGAGAATCCTTGGGCCCCTTTCTCCTCTCCAGGGCTGTGTCAGGCCCTTGCGTCTACATGAGCAGAAACTTGGGCGGACCCAAAATAGATTGTGGTTGGAGCTAGAAGACAGCCTCAGACAGGCAGTAAATCAAGGACAATTGTAAAGGTTCTTTGTGTTCTAGGATGTTGAAACATCTCTCTCTCTCCCTCTCTCTCGCTGTCTAATGGAACCTTCCCCCAGGCACAATTAACTGTAGGCATAGGATAACATGAAGAGCCACTCTCTGCCCCATTCCCTTTGTTTTCTTCTGCAAATAATGGGATGATGTTTCATCTCCAAAAATAGCCCATTAGGTTTGGAACACTTTCTTTCCTTTCTTAGGGCTCCATGGGATTATTGGATTATGAATCGAAGGTGTTTTTTTTTTTTTTTTTTTTTCTGGCATGGCTGACTGGTATTAGAGAGCTGGAAGCAAATGGTAGCTGAAGTGCATAAAATCTTTCAAGTTTAATACTATTAGACACAAATATATTGAACACTTACAAGTTTCAGGCACTGTGCTGGGTGCTTAACACTTGATCTCAACACATTCTTATAGTGATCTTGCTATAAATAGATTCTCCTTTCCTCCTTCATTTATTTTGAGATAAGAAAGCCAGGAGGTTATCACTCAGGCTGGGCCAGTGCTGTAGACTGAATGTCTGTGTTCCCCCCAAATTCATATGTTGGGATCTTAGCCCCAAATATGATAGTATTGAGGAGATGGGGCCTTCAGGAGGTGATTAGGTCATAAGGGTACAGCTCCCATAAATAGGATTAGTACTCTTCCAGAAGACCCCAGAGAGTTCTCTCACCAGTTTTTTCCACCATGTGAGGACACAGTGAGAAGAGAGCCATTTATGAACCAGGAAGCAGGCCATTTTGCCAGACAGCAAATCTGCTGGCACTTTGATTTGGAATTCCCAGCCTCTGGAATGGTGAGAAATAAATTCATGTTGTTTAGAAGCCACGCAGTCTATGCTATTATGTTATAGAAGCCTCAAACCAAAATGTGCAGTTAGAAGGCAGCAGAGCTGGGATGAGAATTCCATCGTTCATGCCTTTCATTTGGAAAATGTATTATTTTTCAGTGGTAGTTACTACTATCAAAGCTTAATTTTGTGATTCCCCTGCCTTCCTAACATTTCTCACTGGTATCTATTTATTGTTCTAAAATAAAATCAGTTTAATTTTGGTCATTTTTTTCCCCTTGTACTGAACCCAGTGCCTGACAAAATCCAACCTTAGACCTTTGGGTCAAAATAACCTTCAACTGGTGATCTGTGAAATAAAGTGATGCTCACCCATCCTGCTCTGTGAGTTCTCTTCCCAACTGAAGAATCCCCCTCTTTTCCAACTTGTCTTGATAGTGGACATCTGTTATGTTTTTGTTTTTATTTTTTATTGAGATGGGGTCTTGCTGTGTTACCCAGGCTGGAGTGCAGTGGCTATTGACAGGTGCAGTCCACTACTGATCAGCACAGGAGTTCTGACCTCCATTTCCAGACTGGGCTGGTTCACTCCTCCTTAGGAAATCTGGTGGTCCCCTACTCCCAGTAGGTCACCATGTTGATGCTGAACTTAGTGCGGACACACAATAAGCTTAGTGTATGACAACCCAGACCTTCTGGGTTCAAGCAATCCTCCTGCCTCATTCTCCTGAGTAGCTGGGACTACAGTTGTGCAGCATGGGGCCCAGCAGCATCTGTTACTTTCATTGGCTGTCCTACCCTTTGGACTGCACTTTTCTGCTCCATGTCATTCTGGAGGTGGGTCTTTAAATCAGGAGACCCTTTTTATCCTCTTCTTTTCAACCTGGCTATGCAAAGCTTCCCTGTCCCCTTGCAGGTGATGGATTGGTTCAGGGGTGAGCATGTGAATCCTTTGCTGAGATCAGAATGCATGGTGGGAGGGAGTAGATTTCATTCCTTTAGAAATGATGAGCTTCTCTAGGGATAATCTATGCTTAGTGTGTTGAGGGCCATCTTTGATTGTATAAAAGGGGTGGTAGGAAAGGTCATAGAGAATTCACCGGGATCTAAATCTTGAATGCTGGTGAGCTCATGTGGCTGAGTTTCCAGAAAGAGACACCTATATCATTAATTGAACCCAGAAGAAATAGGAAGCAGTTGTGCAGTAAAGAAGATATATGGGGTGGGGTGGAGTAGGGGAAAATCTAATGACCTATTCTAAAGTGAACTTTGGATTCAACTGTGACTGTCTCAGCTACTTGGGGCACTCATGAAAATGTGCTGCTCAGTTTTCTCTGCTGTGAATAGCAGCATAGTGGACATCTCCAACAGCTGTAGTTTTAGATCTGCCAGATGTTCACTTTGAAGCCACATTCTCCCTGGGCTGCTCTTAGCCCAGCAAATGATTGAGCATGGTGCAGGTTCTAGAGCAGAGTTATTTCTCTCCAAAGTGAGACTCATCTAATGGGGTAAGAGGTCTTTGCTCTTGAGCTTCCTATTGGCTTCACGGAGACATTTTTTTGAGCTGTGCTATAGTCTGAGGCTTCTCCTGTCCAATCCTTCTTCTATCCCTGTCTCCTTTCCCAGATGTCAGACCTGGGCCATAGTCAAAAGGCTCTCCCAGCCTTCTCCTGCTTCCTTTATTCTTCACAGCCAACTCCTCCAATAAGCCTCTTGACCGTCTCATTGTGTCTTGGCTTCTGCTTTCTGGAGAACCTGAACAGACACACCACCCAATTCATTCTATGTTTGCTTAAGTGAATTTGAATTCGTTCTCTGTTATTTTCAACCCAAATAATCTTATCACAGAAAATGGGGTCTGGAAGGTAAAGTTGCTTTAAAAACCATGGTTCCTGTACAGACATTGGTTATAACTATTATTATTAAGATGCTGGCAGTGCTGTGGAGAAAAGGGAGACCTTATACGCTGTTGGCGGGAATGTAAATTAGTCCAGCCACTGTGGAAAGCAGTCTGGAGATTTCTCATAGAACATAAAAACAGAGCTACCATTCAACCCAGCAATGCCATCACTTGGTATATACTCAAAAGAAATCATCCTACCAAAAAGGCACCTGCACTCATATGTTTATCACAGCACTGTTCACAATAATAAAGCCATGGACTCAACCCAGATGCCCATCAATGGTAAGTTAGATAAAAAAAAAATGTGGGTGCAAGATGGCCAAATAGGAACAGCTCTGGAGTGCAGTTCCCAGTGAGAATGTAGAAGGTTAGTGATAACTGCATTTCCAAATGAATTTTTACTGTCCACAGACCAGGAGATTCCTGGGCAGAAAAGCACCACGAGTCTCCAGCACAGCTGTTTCAACCGGCGCAGCGGGTCTCCACACAAAATCTCACACAAATCTGTGTGCTGCTTCAAGTGGCACCTGGAATGCCTGGGAGACAGAATCACCCATTCAACTGAAAAAAAGGGGGCTGAAACAGGGAGCCAGGTGATCTGGCTCAGCCAGTCCCTCTCCTACAAAGACCAGCAATCTGAAATGCTGGATTAAGAGTTTCACAGCAAGCACAGCTGGACCCGGGATGGTCCAGCTCTGTTGGGGGAAGGGCGTCCACCACTACTGAGGCAGTCCGCCATTACCGAGGCAGTCTGCCATTACCAAGGCAGTCTGCCATTACAGAGACAGTCTGCCATTACTGAGGCAGACTGCCATGACCAAGGCAGTTCCGACTATACCTCTATAAACAAAACCACAAGGAAGTTCAACAGCAGTTGGGCACAGCCCATGGCAGCTCAGCAATGCCTCTGCTGGCAGACTGTGACTAGGCTATCTCCTTGCTGAGCAGGGCATTTCTGAAAAAAGGCAGCAGCACATCAGGAACTTATAAATAAAGCCCCACCTTCCCAGGACAGAGCACCTGGAAAAAAAGGCATTATAAGTTCTGCTGCAGCAGACTTAAACGTACCTGCCCAGCAGCTCTGAATGGAACAATGGAGCTCACAGCTCAGCACTTGAGCTCCTATAAGGATCAGACTGTCTCCTCAAGCAATTCCCCTACCCCCGTATATCCAAAGAGACACCTCATAAAGGAGAGCTCAGGCTGACATCTGGCGAGTATACTTCTGGGACAAATATAACAGAAGAAGAAACTGGCAGCAACCCTTACTGTTCTGCAGCCGCTGCAGGTGATACCCAGGCAAGCAGGGTCTGGAGTGGACCTCCAGGAGTCCTACAGCAGAGGGGCCTGACTTTTAGAAGGAAAACTAAAAAACAGAAAGAGATAACTTCATCATCAACAAAAAGGACGTTCACTCAGAGACCCTACCGGAAAGTCACCAACCACAAAGACCACAGGTAGATAAATCCACAGAGATGGGAAGAAACAAGTGCAAAAAGGATGGAAACAACCAAAACCAGAATGCCTCTCCTCCTCCAATGGATCACAACTCTTCATCAGCAAGGGAACAAGGCTGCATGGAGAATGAGTCTGATGAATTGAAAGAAACGGGTTACAGAAAGTGGGTAATAACAAACTTCTCTGAGCTAAAAGAACATGTTCTAACCCAATGCAAAGAAACTAAGAACCTTGAAAAAGGGTTTGAAGAAATGCTAATGAGAATAAACAGTTTAGAGAAGAACATAAATGCATTGATGGAGCTGAGAAACACAGCATGAGAACTTCGCGAAGCATACACAGGTTTCAATAGCCAAATCGACCACGCAGAAGAAAGGATATCAGAGATTGAATATCAACTCAATGAAATAAAATGAGAAGCCAAGATTAGAGAAAAAGTAAAAAGAAATGAACAAAGCCTCCAGGAAATGTCGGATTACGCGAAAAGACCTAATCTACGTTTGATAGGTGTACCTGAATGTGATGGAGAGAGTGAATCCAAGCTAGAAAACACTCTTCAGGATATTATCCTGGAGAACTTCCCCAACCTAGCAAGGCAGGCCAATATTCAAGTTCTAGGACATACAGAGAACACCACAAAGATATTCCTCAAGAAGAGCAACCCCAAGGCACATAATTGTCAGATTCACCAGGGTTGAAATGAAGGAAAAAAATGGTAAGGACAGCCAGAGAGAAAGGTCAGGTTACCCACAAAGGGAAGCCCATCAGACTCACAGCGGATCTCTTGGCAGAACTGCTACAAGCCAGAATAGAGTGGGGGCCAATATTCAACATCCTTAAAGAAAAGAACTTTCAACCTAGAATTTCATATCCAACCAAACTAAGCTTCATAAGCAAAGGAGAAGTAAAATCCTTTATGAGCAAGCAATTGCTGAGAGATTTCATGACCACCAGGCTTGCCTTATAAGAGCTATTGAAAGAAGCACTAAACATAGAAAGGTACAATCAGTACCAGCCACTCCAAAAACGTACCAGAGGGTAAAGAGCATTGACAAAATGAAGAAACTGCGTCAACTAATGGGCAAAATAACCAGCTAGCATCAAAATGGCAGGATCAAATTCACACATAAGAATATTAACCTTAAATGTAAATGGGCTAAATGCCCCAATCAAAAGACACAGACTGGCAAATTGGATAAAAGTCAAGACCCATTGGTGTGCTGTATCCAGGAAACCCATCTCACATGCAAGGACACATAGGCTCAAAATAAGGGATGGAGGAAGATTTACTAAGCAAATGGAGAGCAAAAAAAAAAAAAAAAAAAAAAAAAAAAAAAAAAAAAAAAAAAAAAAAAAAAAAAAAAAAAAAACCAGGGGTTGCAATCCTAGTATCTGATAAAATAGACTTTAAACCAACAAAGATCAAAAGAGACAAAGAAGGGCATTACATAATGGTAAAGGATCAATGCAACAGGAAGAGCTAATGATCCTAAATATATACGCACCCAATATAGGAGCACCCAGATCCATAAAGCAAGTTCTTAACGACCTACAAAGAGACTTAGACTCCCACACAATAGTAGTGGGAGATTTTAACACTCCACTGTCAATATTAGATAGATCAATGAGACAGAAAATTAACAAGGATATCCAGGACTTGAACTCAGATCCGGACCAAGCTAACTTAATAGACATTTACAGAACTCTCCATCCCAAATCCACAGAATATACATTCTCAGCACCACATCACACCTACTCTAAAACTGATCACATAATTGGAAGCAAATCACTCCTCAGCAAATGCAAAAGAACGGAAATCATAACAAACAGTCTCTCAGACCACAGTGCAATCAAATTAGAACTCAGGATCAAGAAACTAACTCAGAACTGCACAACTTCATGGAAGCTGAACAACTGACTCTTGAATGTTGACTGGATAAACAATGAAATGAAGGCAGAAAGAAAGATGTTCTTCGAAACCAACAAGAACAAAGACACAATGTACCAGAATCTCTAGGACACATTTAAAGCAATCTCTAGAGGAAAATTTATAGCAATAAATGCCCACATGAGAAGCAAGGAAAGATCTAAAATCAACACCCTATCATCAAAATTGATAGAGCTAGAGGAGCCAGATCAAAAAAACTCAAAAGTGAGCAGAAGACAAGAAATAACTAAGATCAGAGCAGAACTGAAGGAGATAGAGACACAAAAAACCCTTCAAAAAACTAATAAATCCAGGAGCTGATTTTTTGAAAAGATCAACAAAAGAGACGATTAGCCAGATTAATAAAAAAGAAAAGAGAGAAGAATCAAATAGATGCAATAAAAAATGATAAAGGGGATATCACCACCAATTCCACAGAAATACAAACTACTGTCAGAGATTACTACAAACAACTCTATGCACACAAACCAGTAAACCTGGAAGAAATGGATAAATTCCTGGACACTTGCACCCTCCCAAGCCTAAACCAGAAAGAAGTTGAAACCCTGAATAGACCAATAATGAGATCTGAAGTTGAGGCAGCAATTAATAGCCTACCACCCAAAAAAGCCCAGGTCCAGATGGGTTCATAGTCAAATTCTACCAGATATATGAAGAAGAGCTGGTACTACTCCTTCTGAAACTATTCCAAAAAGAGGGAATCCTTCCCAAATCGTTTTATGAGGCCAACGTCATCCTGATACCAAAACCTGGCAGAGACTCAACAAGAAAAGAAAACTTCAAGCCAATATCCATGATGAACATAAATGCAAAAATCTTCAATAAAATACTGGCAAACTGATTGCAACAGCACATCAAAAAGCTTATCCACCACGATCAAGTAGGCTTCATCCCAGGGATGCAAAGCTGGTTCAACATATGCAAGTCTATGAACGTAATTCACCACATACACAGAACCAAAGACAAAAACCACATGATTATCTCAACAGATGTGGAGAAGGCCTTTGACAAAAGTCAACAGCCCTTTATGCTAAAAACTCTCAATAAACTTGGTATCGACAGAATGTATCTCAAAATAATAAAAACTATTTATGACAAATGCACAGCCAATATCATACTGAATGGGCAAAAACTGGAAGCAGTCCCTTTGAAATCTGGCACTAGACAAGGATGCCCTCTCTCACCACTCCTATTCAATATAGTATTGGAAGTTCTAGCAAGAGCAATCAGGCAAGAAAAAGAAATAAAGGATATTCAATTAGGAAAGGATGAAGTCAAATTTTCCGTATTTGCAGACAACATGATTATATATTTAGAAGACCCCATTGTCTCAGCCCAAAATCTCCTGAAACTGATAAGCAACTTCAGCAAAGTCTAAGGATACAAAAGCAATGTGCAGAAATCACAAGCAAGCCTATACACCAATAACAGACTTAAAGAGAGCCAAATCAAGAATGAACTGCCATTCACAATTGCTATGAAGAGAATAAAATACCTAGGAATACAACTAACAAAAGATGTAAAGGACCTATTCAAGGAGAACTACAAACCACTGCCCAAGGAAATAAGAGAAGTCACAAACAGATGGAAAAATATTCCATGCTCATGGTTAGGAAGAATCAATATTGTGAAAATGGCCATACTGCCCAAAGTAATTTATAGATTCAATGCTATCCTTATCAAGCTACCTATGACTCTCTTCACAGAACTGGAAAAAAACACCATAAACTTCATATGGAACCAAAAGAAAGCCCACATAGCCAAGTCAATTCTAAGCAAAAAGAACAAAGCTGGAAGCATCACGCTACTTGACTTCAAACTATATTACAAGACTACAGTAATCAAAACAGCATGATACTGGTACCAGAACAGAGATATAGACCAACAGAACAGAACAAAGGCCTCAGAAGCAACACCGAACATCTACAACCATCTGATCTTTGACAAACCTGACAAAAACAAGCAATGGGGGAAGGATTCCCTGTTTAATAAATGATGTTGGGAAAACTGGCTAGCCATGTGTAGAAAGCAGAAACTAGACCCCTTCCTGACACCTTACACTAAAATTAACTCCAGATAGATTAAAGACTTAAATATAAGACCTAACACCATAAAAACCCTAGAAGAAAACCTGGGCAAAACCATTAAGGACATAGGCGTAAGCAAGGACTTCATGACCAAAACACCGAAGCTTTGGCAACAAAAGCTGAAATAGACTAATGGGATCTAATTAAACTCCAGAGCTTCTGCACAGCAAAAGAAATAGTCATTAGAGTGAACCAGCAACCAACAGAATGGGAAAAAATTTTTGCAATCTACCCAATCTGACAAAGGGCTAATATCCAGAATCTATGAAGAACTAAAACAGATTTACAGGAAAAAAACAAACCCATTCAAAAGTGGACAAAGGATATGAACAGATACTTTTCAAAAGAAGACCTTTATGAGGGCAATAAACATATGATAAAATGCTCATCATCACTGGTCATTAGAGAAATGCAAATCAAAAGCACATTGAGATACCATCTCATGCCAGTTAGAATGGCGATCATTAAAAAATCTGAAGACGAGATGCTGGAGAGGATGTGGAGAAATAGGAACACTTTTACACTGTTGGTGGGAGTGTAAATTAGTTTAACCATTGTGGAAGACAGTGTGGTGATTCCTCAAGGATCTAGAAATAGAAATTCCATTTGACCCAGCAATCTGATTATGGGTATATATCCAAGGGATTATAAATCATTCTATTATAAAGACACATGCACACGTATGTTCATTGCAGCACTGTTTACGATAGCAAAGACCTGGAACCAACCCAAATACACATTGATGATAGACTGGACAAGGAAAATGTGGCTCATGTACACCATGGAATACTATGCAGCCATAAACAATGATGAGTTTGTGTACTTTGTAGGGACATGGAGGAATCCGGAAATCATCATTCTCAGCAAACTGACACAAGAACAAAAATCAAACGCCGCATGTTCTCACTCATAGGTGGGTGTTGAACAATGAGAACACATGGACACAGAGAGGGGAGCATCACACACTGGGGTCTGTTGGGGGGGGACTAAGGGAGGGACAGTGGGGGGTAGGGAGTTAGGGAGGGATAACATGGGGAAAAATGCCAGATATATGTGATGGGGATGGAGGCAGCAAACCAGATTCCCATGTATGCACATATGCAACAATCCTGCATGTTCTTCACATGTACCCCAGAACCTAAAGTGCAGTAATATATATAAATATATAAAATGTGGTATATATATGCCACGGAATACTACACAGCTATAATGAGAACAAAATCATGTCCTTTGCAGCAATGTGGATGGAGATAGAGGCCATGAGCTTAAGCAGATTAAGTGAGGAATAGAAAACCAGACACCTCATGCTCACTTATAAGTGGGAGCTGAACACTGAGCACCCATGGACATAAACATGAGAACAAGAGACACTGTAGACTACTAGATGGGAAGCGAAGGTGGGGGGCATTGGTTGAAAAACCATGTATTGAATACTGTTCTCCCTACCTGGGTGGCAAGATCCGTGCCCCAAACCTCAGCAAGGCGCAGTGTTCCCATGTAACATAATGCACATGTATCACTTGCATCTAAGATACATGTACCTGGCTCACACCTGTAATCATAGAACTTTGGGAGGCCGAACAGGGTGGATCACTTGAGCTCAGGAGTTTGAGACCAGCCTGGAGAATGTGACAAAACCATGTCTCTACAAAAGATACAAAAATTAGCCGGGTGCTGTGGCACGTACCTGTAGTCCCAGCTACTTGGGAGGGCTGAGGTGGGAGGATCACTTGAGCCTGGGAAGTCAAGGCTACAGTGAGCCAAAATTATGCCACTGCACTCCAGCTTGAGTGACAAAGTGAGACCTCGTCTAAAAAATAAAAATAATAAAAAACATGTACCCCCTCTATCTAAAATAACATTTTTTAAAAAAAGATTGTCTGCTGAGAGTTAAATGACAAGAGATTAGGAGTAACCCCTGAAAATGAATAAGATTTCCAAATTTCAGCAAGATGAGAGGGTGGTGGGATGTTGGGTAAGGCTCAATACCAATTTAAGTCTTGTCTGGGACTATGTATAGGACTGATGTCTAAATTCGAATCTTTTATTCTCTGTCTTTTCTTCAAATTTGCTTATCCCAAAGCTTCCTGGGCATTGGCACTTGACTGTCTCTCAGGTGCTGTGGACCCTACAGGTCTCAAATCCAACTTATTATTTTTTCCCCACTTTCCTAATTTCATCTTCTGTAATGTCTCTTAGTTTCAGGAATGTCCCATTGTCAATTCAGTAAGTCAGAACAAAAATCTGGGAGTTGTCCTGGACCCCTTTCTCTTCCTCCTTCCTCAGCATTCCATCAATCATAATTCCTCCTTTATGAAGATCTCACGCCCTCCTTCTCTGCTTCCCTAAGTAAGGCATACCATGTACCTTAGCCTGTGCCTGGCCTGTGGAAGTTACTTCCAATCATTAAATGTTAATTTCCATTACTTCAAAACCTGGGATCATATAGACTTTTATAAGTCAATAATCAGCTTTTAAAAATTTATTAAGAGACTGTTTATATTAACTAAACTCAGAAGGTGGTTTATCCTCCTGCTTTCTTCTAGGAAGAGATCCCATAATAACCAGAATAAAAGGAATGGCCCCTGGAGAAAAATCAGCTTTGTGTGCCAAAGCAATGCTTTGTAAAATTTGAAAACAATTCTAAAACTCTTGGGTTGCGAGACTGACAAAAGGTTGCCAACTCTTTCATTTGCCAAGTTTTTTTTTTTTTCCTCTCATTTGCCAAGTTAGGTAACATTTTTAAAATAGCTATCTGCAATTATTATCAGTTTGTAAATGTGGCACTTGATTAAAACTGTGGCTCAAAAGTTTTAGTTCTGAAGTGAAGCTGCTTTCAAAGAAGTAGCATCCACACAGCATCTTCCCAGCCCCTAAGTCATCTTAGTTTTTAAATGATATAATGACCAGTTCTTAAAACCCATCTTCTCTCTTCTTGTCTCCCCAAGTTTTTGCACCCAAACTTTCTCATCCCCTTTCTGCCTGCAGGTTTTTAATTTTCTTCCCCTTCCTGCTCCATGCGTTTCCAGCTGTTTGCAATGCAGATTGGCTTAACCTCCCACCTTCTCAGTCCTTTACCCATTTTTCTTTCTGCTGGCAGTGGTCTGTTCCTTCCTTCCTTTGGTTCAGCATCAAAAAAGCTCCTTCCTGTACTGCACTCCAATTATCTAACAAAGGCAGACCTCATCCTCTGGATAAAGGAGGAAATACATTGGAAAATTAGATCTTTTTTTTTTTTTTTTTTTGAGATGGAGTCTCTGTCCCAGTCTGGAGTGCAGTGGCCCGATCTCGGCTCACTGCAACCTCCACCTCCTGGGTTCAAGCATTTCTCCTGCCTCAGCCTCCCAAGTAGCTGAGACTACAGGTGAGTGCCACCACATCCAGCTAATTTTTGTATTGTTAGTAGAGGTGGGGTTTCACCATTTTGGGCAGGATGGTTTCGATCTCTGGACCTCGTGATCTGTTTGCCTTGGCCTGCCAAAGTGCTGGGATTACAGGCATGAGCCATCGTGCCGAGCAGGAAGATTGGATCTTTATAGCTGGTAGGGAGAGGATAAAGGCTGTCCAGCAGGAATTACTCTTGTCCCATTGCCAAAGAGAATTTTTAATAACAATAAATACAGAAAAACAGAATCTTAGAATAAAGGGCTGTTTCTGGTATTGAGTACTTTTACCTATATGAAAAACTCATGACATTTTTCTCTTTTTGCCCATTAGCCATTGACGATGAAAACTTAGGAGCTTCTGGTTTATCTTCCCTGGGTGTTTTTTGCCTCTTTTTTTTCCCCCTTAGGTACATTGAACCTGTAGTTAGCAAAGCCCTGTCAGAGCAATTGGATAATCTCATTCTGCGGGTAGGAAGGAAGGTAGATCAAACTTCCAGCTCTGTTTCTATCTTCTTGTCGTATAATCAACCCCTGTTTGAGCTCTAGATTGAGTCCTTTGATTACAGGGCAATAAACTTCATGCTCTATAGGAACTGTTTAGGAAAATGAGAAGTTCACTTCCTTGATGAAGCCATGAGCTTTTCTTCTTTGACCCAGAGAAGAAAAAAAATCTAAGAGAAATAGAACAAGAAGCAAGACTGACAATAGAAGAGAGCTTTTTGTTCATACGGGTTGAGCATCCCTAGTTCAAAAATCCAAAACCCAAAATGCTCCGGAATTGGAAAGTTTTTGAGCACCCACATTATGCTCCAAGGACATTCTCGCTGGAGCATTTTGGGTTTTGGATTTTTGAATTAGGGATGCTGGACTGGTAAGTACAGTGCAAATATTCCAAAATCTAAAAAAAAAAAAATGCAAAATCCAAAACACTTCTGGTTCCAAGCATTTCAGATATGAGATATATCTCAACTCAATCTGTACAGTTTGGGCTTGCCGACTCAAATGGATTACATTGTGAGTTCAGGTGTTCTCTAAATTGCATCTCCCTCTCTCCCTCTCTTTCTCTTCCCATCTTGTCTCACTCTGTTGCCCAGGCTGGAATGTAGTGGTGTAATCTCAGCTCACTGCAACCTCCATCTCCTGGGTTCAAGTGATTGTCCTGCGTCAGCCTCCCGAGTAGCTGGGACTACCAGCCTGTGCCACCATGCCTGGCTAAGTTTTTGTATTTTTAGCAGAGACAGGGTTTCACTGTGTTAGCCAGGATGATCTCAATCTCTTGACCTCATGATCCGCCTGCCTCAGCCTCCCAAAGTGCTGGGATTACAGGCGTGAGCCGCCACACCTGGCCAGGAGTTTGCATTTCTAATAAGGTGCATCTCCTTTGTACAGCTGACCATGTTGTAATTTGAAGCTTTTTTTTTTTTTTTTTTTTACAATGAAAATGAGATCTTGGAGACCGCCTGGGAATACTGGGTACTGTAGGCTTTAAATAAATAAATAAAATTTTAAAAATAAAATAAAATTAGAAAACAAGAGAACTTTAATTTAAATGTTTCTAATATTTTAATTTCTCCAGAATTAATTTCTTCCTTGCTGGATCTGGGATAGTGAGCTGCTATTTTGCATCTAATAAAACTATTCTACAGGAGTGTGTAGAGAATAAGGCTCTATAGTCATCTTGGGTTTAATAATAATATGATAAAATATTTATTGAGAGTCTAATATATACTAATCCAGGATATTCATTTAATTGCAATTCAAATCTGCAAGGCAGGAATTATTACCCATATTTTACAGATGAGGAAACTGAGTGTCAGAATGGGTATTGAGATGGTAAGTGGTACAGCTGGGTTCAAATCTGTGTTTGACTCTAAGACACATGCTCTTTGTGTAGAAATCATTCTGAGTAGCATCCGTTATATATTGTTGTCTTTAACTGACATCTGGTTTGGCTAAAACTCAGGCTCAGATGATGCAAAGGGAGCTGGGAATTGGAAGAAAAGATCACTACTTCAGGAGATGATGTATGGGGTCACACATTGAGTGTGACATACTCTTGCTAATGCACCCAATTGCCCGACTTCTAAAACACTTTCTTGTCTCCAAAATTTAGATTTTGTTGAGATAAAGGCTTCTGGGATGTTAGTGATGGTGGAGATGATGGCGGTGAAGGTGGTGGTGATGGTCATAGTGTTGGTGGGGATGGTGGTGATGGTCATAGTGTTGGTGGGGATGGTGGAGATAGTATGATAGTGGTGGTGGTGGTGAGGGAGGTGGAGGTTGTGGAGGAGGTGGTGATTCTGATGGTGGTAGAATTAGTAGTGGTAAAGTAGTGATGATGGGGTGATAGTGGTTGTGGTGATGGTGGAGAGTGGTGTGGAGTAATGGTGGTGGAGGTGGTAATGGTAGAGATGTCATGGTGATGGTGGTGATAATGATAGTGGCAGTAGTTCATTTGTGGGGTTAATATACCCTAGAAACTTGATTTGATGAGTGTAAGCAAGTTGATGAGAATCTGGGAAAGTGATAACATCTTCACCAAATTTCCGTAAGACTGAGGTAGCGACCAGTAACTGATGGTGCATAATTGGGTAATTGATGGTGCATAATTATTCTTTCTTATCATAAACTTTTAAGTCTGCTGTTTTGGCTTTCCTAATCCTGAGACAGGGAAGCCAAGTTAGACACAAGGTATGTTCAGAGAATATCAAAGGAAAGAAAAGCAAGAATAATTCCTAATAAGCATTTGTATACTCCCATCCTAGAGAAAGGCTCACTTACATCTAACCTTGCTTTACATCATCTCTCTTTGTAAGGTACAATCTAACATCTAATCTTTCTAATCTGACAGATTTGAGATGAGAGGCTCAATTTTCTCATTAGGCAAATAATGCTGAGTTTTCCACACTAAATAAGGATCTAATAAGATAATGTACATAGACTATTCAGTACAGTTCTGGCCCAAAATATTTATTTTGCAATTGGTATCTGATCTATAAAATGTTATTAAATTAATCCTTACAACAACTACCCAAAGAATTCCCATTTTAAAGCTATGTAAACGGAGCTATAGCTCATTTAACACCGTAAAGTAACTTTTAATAGTAGGTAGCATTTATTGGTCTCATATAGGTGCTATGTACTGTTTTAAATATCCCCTCATTCAATCCTGACATCAACCATATGAGGTAGTACCCTTACTGTCCCCATTTTATGGATGAGAAAACAGGCTCAGAGAGGTTGAATAACTTGCTCACGTGGTAAGAAGATGCAGGATTTTGTAGCCGCGTTGCTTACTCCAGAATCCACTAGCTTAACCGGGAATTGGAATGGCGGTGAGGCATTGGTCACGTGGGGGTTGTGCTGGTTGGTGATCTGAGCACAAAGCTCATCCAAATGCAGCTACCACCTCAGCAGCGTGTCTTTCCCTTGCCAGGATTTGCAGCTGATTCACCAGGATTTTCATGCTTCCCAAGATCGCCTTGACTATGTACACGAGAAGGGGATCCGAGGCCAAGCCCAGCTGCTTTGGCAAGGATGTTTACAGCAGGAACATCTCTTCCACACCCAGGAGGATGTGCTCCTTACACTCTTTGGGATCCAGAAACCTGGCTCCAAAAGTATCAGCCATGAAAAAAAATACGCTTATTCTCTTCGGGGGGAAGAGAAAAGAAAAAAAAAGCAAGAACAAACCTCTCCCATCCATCTGTGACCAAATATATTTTGTGCTTGGTTTCCTTGGGTGGCCTTCTCTTAATGGTTTCTAATTCACAGAGACAAAAAACATAAAACAATTTTAAGCATTGGCATGCTCAGCTTGACAACCCAGTGTATTCCCTGTTCCCAAGGGAGTGCTTTTGGCAGGGACCTCCTGAAGCTAGCCTAGCTAGGAGGCTGGGAGGCTCACAAGAACAGAGGAAGGTCTTTTTTTTTTTTTTTCCTTGTGCTGTTCTCTGCTTGCTGAGAGGTATTTGAGGGAAGTAGGTTGACTGGGTAATTATCTGGCTAGTAATTACAGCCAGTTGTGGAGGAATACTGCCTATTCCAACCGGTCGCCATCCTAGCTGGGAAGAGTCTTCAGCAAGTGATGGATTTATGGCTGGCCGTGCAGAGTGGGATGTATGTTTTGGCTTGTGCACTTGAGAGAGCTCAGCCTCTCCCTCTTTCTTTGCCTCTCTCACTCTCTTTAATCTCAACTTCAGAAGGGAAGGAGTTGGTCATTAATTCGTCTGGAGTTTGAAATTGGGCTTTTTCATGTGAAAGATGCAAAAGCTGTGAGGATTTTGTTGACCATTCTGTCTCTGGTGTCACATCTACTGTGTTCAGTTAATATTTGCTAAGTGAAATAAATTCATTTACAAAGAGCATTGATATATCAACCAATATTTATAGAACATTTTTCATATGCCAAGGCCCCATTATAAATAGCTTCCATGTACTGTGAAGTAGATTCCCACTTTAATCACTACTTTACAGATGAGGGGATTGAAGCTCAGAGAGGTGAATAATTTACCTAAGGTTACACAGCTAGAAAGTCAGAACAGGTATTCAAAACTGGGCCGCCAACCACAATAACATGTTATGAATGGATAGGTGGAAGGATGGATATTGGAATGATGGAGGAAAGACTTTTAGAGAAAGTTAACCCAATCCCATTTATTTGCAGTGGATAAGGGAAGCACCTGGCAGGATTCCAGGTTTAAGCAGTGAATTTGTGGCAGAGCCAGTTTTTGACACTTTGGGCCAGAGCTTCTGCCTCTCTCTGCTGCCTCATTTTCTCCATATCAGAGAAGTTTCTAAGTCCTAGAAAAGCTGCACATTCATACTCATAAACTCTCTCTCACCAGGTCTAGGTGCCTTGAGGGAACCAGAGATGGAGCCATTATCTTGACCCCAAGGAAAGTTAACAGTCATCCTGGTTTACCTAGGACTGAGGGGTTTTCCAGGGTGAGACTTTCAAGACTAAAAGTCTTGGAAGGAGTTGGTCACTCCATCCTGACTGTGACTTGGTAAACTCTTCTATAGACAACCTGTGTTCTATAAGCCTTTTAGAAATGCCATCCAACGTAGGGCTGAGGACCTGCACTTCAGTTTCAGACCTGGTGTGGAATTTCACCGGCACCACTTCCTTATCAGTCAGTGACCTTGGACAGCTTTCCTACCTGTTTGAGCCTCAGTTTCCCCACATGTAAAGTAGGAATGATGCTTACATCTGTCTCACAGGGTTATTGTGAGGTGAAAATGAGATAATGTATGTCATACAGCACAGGGCACCTCTAAGAAAATGTGAAATGCAGCCTCCATCTGATGCTCTCACCACATAATTACAGTTCAGTGTCAATGGCAGAGTCTGAAGTCATCACACTCAGTTGGCTTCCGGCTCATTTCACCAGGAACATTTCTGTGTTATTTTCTGGGGTTGCAAACCAAAATGCATATGGAGGCCAGGAATGAACTGAACCTATTATGTACCAGATTCACCCATGTGATGTTTAGAGTTTCCCAGCAACCCCGTGAGGGAGCCATGGCTTCCATATTCATTTCTCAGATGAGTAAACTGAGACTCAAAAAGGTAAAGGGACTTGCCCAAAGTCATTCATGTACTGGGTGATTGAGGTGAGATTTGATCCCGGGCAACAGTCTGTCTTCAGAGCTCAGGCTCTTGGCCGCAGAACTGCCCATCTTTTTATAACTGCACTGAATCCTTTTGTGTGAGTGTAACACACATTATTTAACTCATTCCTTCTTATTTTGCACTAAGGTATTTTGGTTCAGTTTTTAAAATTTTATTTTATATCTCTGGAAACAATATTGGGGCAAATGTCCTTTATCTCCACCAGAATTTCTCAATTGTGGTCCTCTTGACATTTTGAGCCTGGTGGTTCTTGGTTGTGGGCACTGTCCTGGCATTGTAGGATACTCAGCAGCATCCCTGGCCTCTACTTACTGGATGCCATTAGCACTTCCTTCAGTGTCTCCAGATATTGCCAAATGTCCTTTTTGCAGGGAGGGGCTAAATTGCTTTCTCTTAGGAACCACTGAACTATACCTTTTTTTATTCTGGCATGAAACATTTCCCAAATCTAAATGTTTGTGCTATTTTAAAAAGGTTTTTGTTGCATAGTGTCCAAATGTCATCCACAAAAGTTGCACCAATTCATAAGGTCCCCTGCAGTGCATGTAAATGTTGTTCCTCCTCATGCTTGTCAATGATGATGTTACCTGGTACATTCTTAGGGAATCCTTAAGAAGTACTTGTGTCCTTCTAGATATGTAGAGCAGAGAGTCCCTTATAGATTGTCTAAATCTATCCTTTCAGATAGGGAAAGCTGAGGCTAGAAGGAATAAGGACTTTGCCTCAGGCCACACAGTGAGTCAATGGCAAAGTTGGGGCTCTTCAGACATTGATAAACAGCAACTTGTAACTGTCCTCTGGCATCCCCAATAATAGCCTTGATCATCCCAAATTAGAATTAGTCATTGAAGCAAATATTATTTCCAGGATTTTTCTCCCAGGTGGTGGAGCATCTCATAAAATTACTTTTTTATTGTGCTGACTGTGGATAAAGGCAGTATTTTCGTGGTAAGGCAGGGAGTGATGTATGCTGGGCAGTGGAAAGGCTGGTAAAATGCTGGGCAGTGGAAAGGCTGGTAAAAGTTTATGGGCTTGCAGCCTGCTACAAACTGAGTTTATTGCTCTTTGTAAATTCTCTGTAGATTTTTCCCCGCTTTGAAGTCAGTGATGGGATCAGTGGCCTAATTAATCCAGGATGGGAAGAGACTATGACGCTCACAGAAGATAGGGTTGATGTGCTCCTGCAGCTGCATGCAGTTCAGTTCAGGAGCTCCCAAGAGGGGAGTGCTGTGTTGACTCAACTCAACTCATAATGAGCTTAAACCCTTCTCCAGGGCCTTCATGGTCAGGTCTGTGTCTATCTCTCTGAGTTCATCTTCCATCTTACTTCCTGGGGCTCACTCTGCTGTAGCTGTGATTACCTGCTTTCTTTTCCTTGAAGAAGTGTGTCTGTTCTCAGGGCCTCAGGGCCTTTGCATTTGCTGTTCCCTCTGCCTGGGACTTTGTTTCAAGAGCTGTTCTTATGGCTGATGCCTTTGATTGCTTTAGGTCTGTGTTCATATGCCCCTGCTTCAGAGATGCCTCCTTGTTCCCCTTATTTAAAGAAGTCCTTCCCTCTAGTGACCTTCTATTGTATTGAGTTAATTCATCTCCTGTTTAGGAGATGAGATCTCACCATTTACTCTGTAGAATTTTCTTATATGTCTACTAGTTCATGACATGGTCTCCCTACAGGAGATGAGGACCTTGCATATCTGGTCCACAGACTTATTTCCAATAGCTGGAACAGTGCTGAGTTTACAACAACTAATTGTTAATGGAATGAAATAGTTGAGGGTCTACTCCATGTAATATCTAGAGAAATATAATCAAAGCAGAGAAATACAATATGGGCACACAAACTAATCACAGTAAAGTAGATGCAGGTGGTGTTGAATGTTGGCGGAATGGTAAATTGAGATGTTCTGATAGTCTGAGGATGGAGCTGGAGGGCTCTGAGTTTTCCTATAGGCTATGGCATTTGAACTGGACTTTCAAGAATGCAAAAGGTTTGAATGAGTGGGGAGGAGTGAGTGAGGCATTTCAGGCCATGCATTTTATGGCCTGTTGGTAAAAGGCCTGTTGGTAAAAGTCTGCTTTGGCGACTGGTTGATGACTGGCCAAGGAGGCAGTCACTGACACAGAACACCACACAACATTGCATGTGCATGTTGGGCAAGTCTTTGGGACTTGACTCTCACAGGAGGATTGAAAGGTATGTATTGAAAAATAAGAAAGCTCTGGAGTTAGATGTAACTGGGATTTAAATCTGCCACTGAGTAGCTGCATGACTATATCAGTTAGCTATTGCTGTGTAACAAAACACCCGAAAACTTGATGGCTACAATAGCAAACATTTATTTCACTGATGCATCTGTGGATTGACTGGGCAGCTCTACTGGTTTAGGCTAGTCTCCACTGGGGTTTTTCATGTGTTTTCAGATAGCTTCCGTCAGCTTGGGGCTGGCTGGTCTAAGATAGTTCAGCCCTGCCAGTCACTTTTGCTCTGTGAGTTCTCTTCTCTTCCAGCAGTTTAGCTAAGCCTTATTTCTATGCACATAGCTCAAGTTGCAGGAGAGAGAGAGAGAGAGAGAGAGAGAGAGAGAGAGAGAGAGAGAGAGAGAGAGAGAGAATGCAAGAGAGAGAGAATGCAAGAGAGAGGAGAGAGAAGAAGGAGTTTGCAAGATTTCTTGAGACGTAACACTAGTATCATCTCTTCTGCTTCATTCTGTTGGCCACATCAAATCAAAGGTCAGCTCTAATTCAAGAGGCTGGGAAACAAACTCCACTTCTTGATGGGAGAGCTGCAAAGTGCCATTGCAAAGTATATAAATCCAGGGAGGAGTAAAAGATTTTGACCATTTTGCAATCTACCAGGGAGACTTTGAGCAAGTGATTTAATCTTTAATCTTGTTTTTTAATCTATAAAATGGGCTTCAAAATATGGCAGGTACATTTCTTAGCATAGAGTGTAGCCCTGCTCAGTAAATGGTTATCATCATGGTTGTAACATATTTTACCATCACTGTCACTATGAGCTTCATCCTGAAGCTGCTTCCTAGCTCTGTGTCCTTGGGCAAGTTACTTACCCTCTCTGGGTCTTGCTTTCCTCATCTTTAAAATGGGACTAAGTAGTAACACTGGCTCATTTGGGTTATATAAGGGTTAAATGACTAGTGCATGTAAAGAGCTTGGAAGGGTACCTGGATGAACAGTGCTTTAAAATGTCAGTGATTATAGTTAGTATTAACAATATTACATAAATTAATCGGACATTGTTGCTATCACTGTCATCATTATGAATCTATGCAGTAGATGGTGAGCTCTCCTTTGACAGATGGGAAACCGAGGACTAAAGGCAATAACTGGGTTACTTAAGCTTCCAGTTTTATTTAATGTCAAAGCAGGGACTAGAATTGGCTCTCTCATTTCCCCTACCTCCATCTCAGACCCTTTGTTGTCCACAACTCCATATAATCTCCGCCTCCCTGGCTCAAGTGATTCTCCTGCCTCAGCCTCCCTAGTAGCTGGAATTACAGGCACCTGACACTATGCCCGAGTAATTTTTGTATTTGTAGTAGAGATGGGGTTTCATCATGTTGGCCAGGCTGGTCTCAAACTCCTGACCTCAGGTGATCCATCTGCCTCAGCCTCCCAAAGTGCTGGGACTACAGGCATGAGGCACCACACCGACCACCCTCATGGATCTTTGTTTAAACTCACAGCTAAGCCATTTCCTGTCCATAGTTGACCACTCAGGGCTTAATTCTGTCCTCTGGGGCTGCCTCACCATAGAGCTCACCTGACAACCTACCTCTCAGCTGCTCATTCTGCTGACACCATGGCCACATGCTCCTTTCTCTGAGCCCAGGGTGGGATCAGATCTGAAGTCGGGACTTAGCCCTGTATCTATTACAGAGTAAGAACTCAGCATATTTGTGAATAAATGAGTAAATGAATGAAATGAAGAAAGTATTGCAAAAACAAACTTTACCTAAGGGCTGTGAGTTTAGGAAAAATCTAGATCTGCCTCTACTTTGAATCCTGAGCCTAGAGAGGTGCTTGGCTCATTCATTGAATGTAGACATGACTGCACAAAGATGCTAACAACAAACAGAGTCCCAAGGGGATTCTGAACTGGGAACTCCTCAAGAGGAGAGCGGGCTTTTCTTATCTTTATATTTCCTTGCTGGGCACACAGTAGGGGCTCCATTAATGCTTGTGGAATGGATTACTAAGTGTATGCATGAATGAAGCTAGCAACATAAAAACTGCTGCAGTGCAACTGAGAATTGTGAGTTTCTCAAGTTAAAAGACTGATTTGTGATCTATCTTGTATCTTCAACTCAACAGACAATGCCTAGTACATACACGCCGGGCAATGCCTGGTACATAGTAGGCCCTCAGATCCTGGAAGTCAGAAAAACTGACCATCATCCTTTGGGCAGATCAACCAGACCCATGTTCTGTACATCAAAAATTACACGACTGCCCTTTGCCCTCCAGAGCTAGACTCCAGAGCTAGTTTTATTTGGCTTCTGTAGTTTGAAGCCAGTTCCTTAACATTGTGTAAACATAGTTTTGTGTGGTTAAAAATATATTTTAAAAACGTCACTAATTATCCAATAGCCTGTAACCACTCTTTCAGGGACTTAATTGGTCTGTCATGTAAATGCCTAATTAGGGGCCTTGGAGAATGGGAAGGATGGGAGTTCTGGCATCCAGAGCCTTTCTGGATGCTTCTTTCTCTAGAGGCCCAGTAGAAACACTCGGGTCCCCTGCGCCAGCAGCTGGAGGGACATTCTCAGGCTGCACTGGGGCCCTGGCACTCTGGCCTCTGGGATGGTGCTGGGGCCGGAACATATCTGCACACAGGGAATTCTCAGGCTAACTAAGCTTAATGGGAACCAACTGCCTTAGCCTCTCCTCCATGCCCAGCAAATTATGATTATTTCAAGCCTAAATGGCTCCCACATGTGAGTCTCTGGCTCCCCACTTTCCTTTTCACCCCAAATATCCCAGTTGGCTACGGTCTGGTCCTTACTCATAGAACATCTACAATGCAAGTTGCAGGAATCTTGATGAAATAGGCAAACTCCTCAGTTGAACCCGTTCTAAAGGACTTCATGTAACACCCCCTCATCCCACACTTTCTTGTCTTGCTGATGCCTCAAAAGACAGGGCTGAAGTTTATTTGCTCTGTACAAAAACAGCGTTTCATCCCAGGCTACATTTGGGCACCAACTTTTATCTGCCTCCTTGGAGATTTCTTTTTATGACCTCCCATGTGTGTGGGAAGGGCAGAAAGGTATGTATTGCATCTGGTCAGACAGTAGCCATTACTGCAGAGACGTAGCAGCGGCTTGAGCAACGTCCATGTCCCTTGAGCTTGTCCTGCTTCAAAGCTTTTCCCTGTAACCAGACCCCTGGCTTGATGGTGGGGTAATTGTCAGGAGCCAAGGTTACCCAGCCCTGTGAAGGGCTGAGCCACCCTGGTCTGGGTAGCACATGTTTCCTTTCCTTGTACTGTACGACACCGTTGTCAAGTGTCTACCAAGTCCACGTATAACTTAGAAGTTTGGGGAGAGAGAGAGATGGCAAAATGAGAGTCCTGCCTTCCCTACCTGTGAGCTGGGAGAACATACTCAAACCCTTTACCCTTCTGAGCCTCAGTGACCTTATCTAGAAAATGGGTATAATAATGAACCAGCAGGCAAGTTGTTGTTAGGATGGAATCAGAACAGGGTCTAACTATAAGATGTGCACCCCATGAATGATCACTGTTATTTACAGGTCTGCCTTTCTATCTGTAAAATGGGAGAAAAGCATCTACCTCATTGGCTTACGGTGAGGCATGAATGACTTCATGCACGTAAAGCACTTAGCATAATGTCTGGGATACTCCAGGTGGCCAAGGTGTATTCATCATCCCTTTTGCAACTCTTTGTTTTCATGATCATCTCCTTTTGGCCATTATCAAGCTTAGAAACTGAGGCATGGAGCAATTAAATGACTTGTCCCAGGTCACGCGGCTTGCAAGCAACAGAGCTGGGATTTGATCCGAAGTCCACATGATTTTGAATCTGTGGTTTCCCATTTGCCCTGCCATCTTATCTGAGTTCATGCAGAAGGGACTAAGATGGTGGGCAAATGATGGGCACATAAAAGGTTTATAGCTCTCAGGTACAAGAAAAGGAGGCAATGAACAAAGAAAGACCACAATTCCTGGAAGAGAGAAGATAGTGGGGATGGGTGTGAAACTTTCGTATACAAAGGCAAGAAGAAAAAAGACACACATAGAAAAAGAATACGTATTTTTGTTCATTGCATTTAGCAGAAGCCAAAATGATTAACTGGTGATCTGATATTTTAATTTTTTGTGTGAACATTTCTGTTGCTTCCATAATGGCAAAACAGTAGGACATTAAAAAATACTTTGTAACAGTGTTAATAGAAATAACCCAGTGGATTATCTTTCTTTGTATGCCTCAAGAGGGGTTTTCCTTGAGGTGGGAGAATGTAATTTACTGATTACATGGTGAATTATTATTTTTTAATCATCGACCTCATTTGTGATTTTTTTTTGAGATAAAGTCTTGCTCTTTCACCCAGGCTAGAGTGCAGTGGTGTGATCTCAGCTCACTGCAACCTCCACCTTTGGGGTTCAAGAGAGTCTCTGCTTCAGCCTCCTGAGTATCTGGGACTACAGGTACACACCACCACGTCCGGCAATTTTTTTTATTTTTTATTTTTAGTAGAGATGGTGTTTTGCCATAATGGCCAGGCTGGTCTTGAACTTGTGACCTCATAATCCATCCGCCTCAGACTCCAGAAGTACTGGGATTACAGGCATGAGCCACCGTGCTGGCCTCATTTGTGATTTTTAATAAAAACTTGAACATTCAGAAAAATAAAAGAGATAAGAAAAAATTACTCATGGTTCTTTTGTCCAGACATAACCACACTTAATGTTTTGGAGTGTTTTTGTTTCAGTCTTTTTTTCTAACAGCTGAAAACTCACACACAATTTTAATAATACTGTTAAGGTAATATTATATACTACTGCATTTCTCTTGTAATATTTTAACATGAGCATTTCTGCATTATTGTATGGTTTTATGAACAAATTTTTAATAGTTCATCAAAGCAGGGAATTAATAATTCCTCTAATGTTGGTATTTCATGTTTTGTAATTCTTCACTACTACAAAGAACCAAGCAATGAACACCTTTTTTTGCTGGAGGCTTTTCCCCCTCCCCTCCCCTCTCTTCTCCTCCCCCTCCCCTCCCCTTCTCCTCCCTTTTTCTTCCCTTTCCTTTCCCTTTCCCTTCCCATTCCTCCTCTCCACTCCACTTCACTTCCCTTTCCTTTTCTCTTAATGCTTGGATTTCTCTTTTGGATGAGTTCTTAGGAGAGAACTACTAAATCCAAGTCGTGGAAATGTTAAGGTCCTAGGTTGCTATTACTAGGTTGCTTTTTTTTTTTTAATTGCATTTTAGGTTTTGGGGTACATGTGAAGAACATGCAGAATTGTTGCATAGGTACACACATGGCAGTGTGATTTGCTGCCTTCCTCCCCATCACCTATATCTGTGTAGGGACATGGATGAACCTGGAAACCATCATTCTCAGCAAACTGACACAAGAACAGAAAATCAAACACCACATATACTAGATTGCTTTTTGATCAGTATGTTCAATGTGACAACATCTTGAGGTCTCTTATTTTCTGGTTTCATAACTATGGGGACAGCAAATAGTCATTTATTCTTGCATTTCTTCATTCCTTCATTCACCAACATCTACTCAGCATTCACTTTGTGCCAGGAGTTGTGGTTATGTTTCTGAAAACATGACTATTGGGCCTTATCAGCTGTGTGTGGGAAGTCACAATGAATCAAAGATGAGGCTGATCTGAAATCTTCAACTGTTCTTTGGGAACTGGCCTGCAGAGATCTCCAAAGGGACTCCTGACCCTTTTTTTGGGGTGTGCTCAGCGGTCCAGCATTTCCAGGAATGCCATCTTATTGTGCACCAGCACCCAGCTTCTACAGGACAAAAGCAGCAAATGCCCATTGTTTGAGCTCCTTGGAGTGAATACTTAAGTGTCCGAGTAAGCATTAAGCCCTCTGCCTCCTCCCCACCACTTCTCTCCGACAAAGCTTTTATATGGAGCACGAGTGCCCATAAATAACAGACCAACCTATAAATAAATACAGCTGGGAGCCCACAAAAGCCCTTGACAAATGCTGTTTATTTAATTTCTCAAGTGTGGTCCATTTGGGATCCAATTGGAAAGGCCTGCTAAGCTTTTAAAAGGCCAGCTTATGTGCTTAATCTTGATTCCCCTTTGGAGGGGACATCCTGGCATCTCCCCCACACCTGCTTAGTTCAGTAAAGCAGCGGAGTTGTCTATGGGGGATTTGGGACCAAAGGAGGGTTTCTGAGGCTCTTCTCAATGAGGGGCACTCAACTCTGGACAGGTCAAACTCACACCATGATTATTAATCTTGCTGCAACCTAGCCAGTCTGATCTGTCCTCGTTATTCATTTACTAGGTGGGGAGGTCTGGATCCTTCCAAACTGCCTACCAAGGAGTGAGGAAAACAGCAATGTGGAGTCAGTCTGGTCATCTTGCTGTGAAGTGTCTGACTCACTAATTATTTCAGCAGCCAGCAAACTGGGCCACACATCTTTGTGTGTGTGCACGTATGTGTGTGTGTGTGTGTGTGTGTGTGTATGTATGCATGTGTGTCTTCCATGTATAAGGTAGTTACTGCTGCATAACAAACTGCTCCAAACTCAGTGGCTTTTCATAAGCCTGTGTCTTGGCTGGTTTGTGCTGCTGATCTGGGCTAGTTCATCTGATTTCAGCTGGATTCTCTCATGCATCTGTTTTCAGCTGCTAGTCTGGCTAAGGGCTACTTGTGCAGTATGGCAGAAGGAGAGCATGTTCTATGAGCATCCAAATGGCCATATTGGACCCTCTGCTTCCTGCCCCAGGGCCTTTGCATATGCTCTTCCTTCTACTTGACATACTCTTCTGATTTTCATGTAACCAATTCCAGCTTCAAGTTGCAGATTCTATGCTGCTTCTGGGAAGCCTTCCCTGCCTGATACCATCCCCCCTCCAAAAGAACAGACTATTAGTTTCCTTGCTACGCATTCTTATAGCATCCTGTACCTCTCTGTTGTAGTTCCGTTCATCATTTTCAATCAAATTATCCACTGTGTGATTATTTGCTGATGAACTCTTTTGCTCACTTTTTTTTCTGTTGCTCATGCTAGAGTACAGTGGTGCGATCTCAGCTCTCTGCAACCTCTACCACTGTGTTCAAGTGATTCTCATGTCTGAGTCTCCTGCGTAGCTGAGATTACGCTGTCCACCACCAAAACCGGCTGATTTTTGTATTTTTAGTAGAGACAGGGTTTTACCATGTTGGCCACGCTGGTCTCGAACTCCTGGCCTCAAGTGATCCACCTGCCTCAGCCTCCCAAAGTGCTGGGATTACAGGTGAGAGCCACTGTGCCTGGCCCTGGCTTTCTCATTTCTTACTTGCCAAGCCCCAAATTTGAGCCACCATCGCCACTCATCAGAGCGATTGTATCCGCATCCTCGTGGATCTCTCTGTTTCCCCCAGCCTCCACCTCTGCAGCATCTGCTTATCATGGCAGCCAGAGGGACACTTTGAAAATGTCTGGCTGCCATGATAAGCAGATGCTGCAGCGGTGGAGGCTGGGGGAAACAGAGAGTCAAAAACGATGAGTTCGCATCCTTTGTAGGGACATGGATGAACCTGGAAACCATCATTCTCAGCAAACTGACACAAGAACAGAAAATCAAACACCGCATATTCTCACTCATAGGCGGGTGTTGAACAATGAGAACACATGGACACAGGGAGGGGAGCATCTCACACGGGGGTCATTTGGGGGGAAAAGGGGAGGGAC
>PVKV010025444.1:0-29663 GCA_004027835.1 Alouatta palliata | reverse complement strand
AGCAATTCTCCTGCCTCAGCCTCCCGAGTAGCTGGGACTACAGGCACGTGCCACCATGCCCAGCTAATTTTTGTATTTTTAGTAGAGACGGGGTTTCACCATGTTGACCAGGATGGTCTCGATCTCTTGACCTCGTGATCCACCCGCCTCGGCCTCCCAAAGTGCTGGGATTACAGGCGTGAGCCACCGTGCCCGGCCGCTAAGTCTTTTAAGAAAACAATTCATTGATGATTCATCACAAAATCGATTTTAATATCCAAATATTTGATGAGTAATATTTACAAATAAATGTGATTATTACTACCCTTTTGTAATCCATTATTAGTTGAATACATGATATCTGCATGTTTTTCACAGCATACAATTTGAAATGTAAGCTAAAACATGAACATTGTAAAATGTTTTGAAAAATGTTCAAAGTAATTTTGGATGCTGTGGTAACGGCAAATGGGAACAGATGGCAGATAGAGGATAATCAATCTCAGTTACTTAGACTGAAATAAACTTCCAAAATAAAGCAGGGTAATTCATCAAGGTAGAGAAATATTCAATAAAATCACTGTAATTCCTTCAATTTGATTTTTTATTTAAAGTATAACTGCAGTTGTCCCTGTTGTTTGAACCTGCTCCCAGACAGGAGAATGCCCTATCTAAGCACATGTTGCTTGATTTTAGACAGATACAAGGTTTGATAGTCCATTTCAGTCTATGGTTGCTATGCTGCTATTAAAGTATGTGTGTGACCTAAGAACCCAAATTTGTAAATATATGCAGCCACATGTATACAATATTATTCAATCATATTAAAATTGATATAGTTTTAAAAAGTGATTTACAACAGAAAATCTTTTTAAACATTGAAATTAACATAGATTTATATGTCTGTATTTAGCCGAACTACACAGTTTACTAATATAATGATAATTAGCAAATTTGTATCATGGTTCATGGAAACATGTATATATATAACTCAGAAACATACATTCATACACAATGAATACACAATTTATTTTGGAGTGAACATATGTATAAATTTATGTACTCAATTGAGAGTTTTACATATAGAATTATAATGTCTATACCCATATCCCTACTTTCTTTGCCTCTATTAAGTATGTTTAGCATTTTCTGAGGGCCAAGAGAAATGTCTTAGCTTTGTCTAAAGTGTACTCCAATTCCTGTTTCATAACACTATATAAAAATATTAGTATGTGTCTGACATTCTCTTGCTCCAAAGTTTTTCCTAAGATAATCTTTGTTAGAGTTTGTTTTCTATAGACTTATTAGTTGGCACATTTGCAAATATTTAAAATTTTTTTCAATACATTTCTGCCAATACGTTTCTCCCACTGTTGGTGGGAAAGTAAAATAGTACAATCTCTATGGAAAACAGTATGGAGATTTCTCAGAGAAGTAAACACAGAAGTACCACTTGACTAAGCAGTCCAACTAATGGATATATGCCCAAAAGGAAAGAAATCATTATATCAGAAAGATGTCTGCACTTGTATGTTTTTTGCAGCACTATACACAGGAGCAAAGATATGGAATCAACCTAAATTTCCATCAGTAGAGAACTGGATAAAGAAAACGTTTTATGTATATCACACACACACACACACACACACACACACCATGGAATACTCTTCAGCCATAAAAAAAGAAGGAAATCATGTCTTTTGTAGCAACATGAATAGACCTGGAGGCATTATCTTAGGTAACATAACTCAGAAACATAGAAAGTCAAATACTGCATGTTCTTACTTATAAATGGGAGCTAACAACAGGTATACATGAGCACACAGAATGTAGCAATAGACATTGAAGCCTCCATAAGGTGAAGCATGGGAGAAAGATGAGAGGTGCAAAGTTACCTATTAGTTACAATGTTCACTGTTTGAGTGATGGGTACACTAAAAGCCCAGACTTCACGTTATGCAGTATATAAATGTAAAAAGTCTGTATTTGTATCCCCTAAACATATAAACATAAAAAATTTAAAAATATATGTTTGCCTATTATCTTTAAGGAAGGTTTACTTTTCTTCATTATATTTTTCAAATGTACAAAGACTATCTTACCACAGTGTTACTTTTCCTTTCTAGTCCACTGAGTCTGAAAAAGAAAAGCCATTTTTATAAAATCACCACTGTTTATTTTTCTTTACTCCCATTAGTAACCAGTGGGAAAAGATAGAATTAGCCCTCTTTATTCTTGAGTTCCTATTTCACAGATTCAACCAACTTCAGATTGAAAATATAGTTAGACCTAGATGCTTGATTCTGTACTGAACATATATAAACCTTTTTTCTTGTGATCATTCTCTAAATGATACAGTACAACAACTATTTACATAGCATTTATATGGTACTGGGTATTATAAGTAACCTGGAGATGACTTAAAGTATATGGCAACATGTGCAAATACCACACCATTTAATATAAGAGCTTTGAACATCTGCAAATTTTGGTGTCAAGGAGAGAGTTGGAACCAGTCTCCATAGTACTAAGGATGACTTTATTCCTTAAGTGGATAATAAAAGCTTGCAGAAATTTTAAAAACATTTTACTCATAATTGGCATTTATAATCTTATCATAGTCAAAGTTATATAATTAGGTACACATAAATAAAAATATCTTGACAGGATTTTTGGTAGATAAATTAAAATCCATATTTTAAAATAAAACTTTCTAAAATACTTTATACACATGTAAAATAAATAAACTAATGCATTGAGGTCTTTATAAATTGTCATAAAGGAAAAACACTCATTAAGATACAATCTAAGTTAATAAAGTCAGCATTAATAACATTCTTAAAATCCCATCATGATTACTTTTAGTATCTAGCCATTTAAGTACAATATTTTAGAGATAACTTGTATAAATAATAGGTAGTCATGAGTGGAATATTTATTTTCTGTGTTCTTCACGATTTTATTTTTAACACTTTATCTTATTTTATCTATATTTGAACATTTTGCCATTTAAATTAATTACTGGATAGCTTTAGAGTAAGTATAATGTTGCACTGAAGAAATATTAGAAAATGTACAAAAGGATCTATTGGGTGAAAGTAATATGTTTACAGATATAAAAATTTTAAAAGTAAATATTCTGAAAAAAAGAGAATTCATAATTAAAAGAATACTTCAATAAAATTAAGTGTAGTAACAGAGGGAAAAAAACTGATATTTTGGATGTAAATTAATTAATTAAACAATTAAAGAAAGCATCCAACAAGTCCATCTATTCCTCAAGTAGAATAACTCCTGGATTCATGGACTTGCAGGTCCCATGTACCTGTTCTAACTTTTTGACACTAAGTAACTATATTATAATCTTAAGTTTTCATTCTCCATATGGTAAAACTTTTTAGGTTGTCATATCTCCTTCTTTATTTCAATGGACCTATTAATCTGCATTATTAATACTCAGTTGTTATGTTTCAAATGAGAGAACACATTATATTTAAATTATTTTTAATAATTAATAATATATGACAAAGTTATACTGATGTGGAGAAAATTACAAATAATTGTATAAATCTATGAAATACACTATTAATGAAAATTTAACCAATTACAGATGATACCCAGTGTAAAATGGTTTGATTCAATAATTTTTCAACATCGTGTTGGTACGAATGCAATATGCACTCTATAGAAACTATGCTTTGAGTACTCATACAAATATTTGGTTTTCCACTTTCAGAACAGTATATATTAAATTACACAAAATATTCAACATTTTATTATGAAATTTATTTGTATTAGATTATTTTTCCCAACTGTAGGCTTAGGTAAATGTTCTGAGCACATTTAAGGTAGACTATGATAACCTATGATGATTGATAGGCTATTTGCATTAAATGCATTTTTGACTTACAATATTTCCAAATTCTAACAGGTTTATTGGTATATAACCCTCTTCATTCACTCAGCTGCAACTTGACAAGGTAGGTTTATATCCCAATTAAACATTTTTAATGGGATAAAAATACAAGGAGGTTTCAGAAAAACAAGCAGAATTAGCCCAAATAAGACTACCTCAAGACAGTTAATCAAATTCCAGAAGTTCGTGGATAAAAAAAGGATCCTAAAGGAAACAGGAGAAAAGAAACAGATAACATATAAAGAAGCTCCAATATGGGCAAAAGACTTCTCAGTAGAAACTTTACAGGCCAAAAGAGAGTGACATTACAAAAAGTGCAAAAGGAAAAAAAAATCTTTAATATTAGAATAATATATACAGTGAAAATATACTTCAGTTCTGAAGGAGAAATAAAGACTTTCACATACAAGCAATAATTGAAGGATTTCATCAACACCAGACTTGTCCTTTGATAAATGCTAAAGGAAGATCTTCAATCTGAAAGAAAAGGATATTAGCAAGCAATAAGAGATTATGAAAAGATACAAAACTCACTGGTAATAGAAGGTGAACAAACAAATACAGAATATTATAATGCTGCAACTGTGCTATATAAACCACTCATATCTTGAGTAGGAAGTATAAAAGAGGAATCAATTAAAAATAATAACAATGACTTTTTAATACAGACAATATAAATAAAAATAACAAAAATTTAAAAAGCAGACAATGTTCAAATGTAGACTATTTTTATTAGTTGTCTCTGCTCATTTGTGAGTTTGCCATTTGTTTATAAAAGTAGTGTTATATTGTCATGAGTATAAAACAGTGAGTTAGAAGATATTATTTGCAATCCTCATGGAAACCTCAAATAAAAATCACACAACAGAGAAAAGTAAAGAGCAACAAACACAAATAAAAAATAAATAAATAAAAAAACAGAGAAAAATCACCTTCACTATAAGGAAGACAGTAAGGAAAGAAGGAAGAAAAAAAATAAAAAAATAAAATAAATTAATTTAAAAAAAGACAATGGCAGCAGTGAGTTCTTATTAATAATAACATTAAATGTAAATGAACTCAACTCTCCTATCAAAAAACATGGACTTGTTAAATAAATGGAAGAACAAGACCCAGCAATCCACTGCATACAAGAAACATACTTAACCTGTAAAGATACACCTCGACTAAAAATAAATAGAAAAACATATACTGTGCAAATAAAAACAAAACAAAACAAAACAAACAAAAAAAAACTAGAAGTAGTTCTACTTCTATCTTTTTGATTCTATGACCAAGACTATAAAAAGAGACTAAGGAGGTTATTATATAATGATAAAGAAGTCCATTCAGCAAGAGGATATAACAATTGTAAATATATATGTACATGACACCAGAGCACCAACATATAAAGCAAATATTATTAGACCTAAAGAGAGAGATAGACCCCCCCCCATTACAATAATACTTGGATACATCAACACCCAACTTTCAGCATTGAACAGAACTTCCAGACAGAAAATCAGTAAAGAAACATCAGACTTGTTCTGCACTATAAACCAAATGGGCTTAATAGTATTTACAGAATATTTTATTCAATGGCTGAAGAATACACTTTCTTTACCTTAGCACATGAATCATTATCAACAATAGATCGTATGTTAGGTAACAGTCTTAAATGACCAAAAAAAGTATTATATTAAGTGTCTTCTTTGACCACAGTGGAAAATAAAACTAGAAGTCAATTACAAGAGAAATTTTGAAAACTATACACAGTACACAAATACTGAACAATATGCTTTTGAATGACCACTCAATCAGTGAAGAAGCAGGAAAATGAAACATTTCTTGAAGCAAATGATATTGAAAACAAAACATATAAAATGTTTCACTATATGGGATATAGTGAAAGCAGTACTAAGCAGAACATTTATAGCTATAATCTTCTATATTGGAAAAAGTAGAAAAACTTCAAATAAATAACCTAATGATGCATCCTAAATAACTAAAAAATCTAGAACAAACCAAATCCCAACTAGTAGAAGAAAAGAAATAAGATCAGAGCAGAAATAAATGAAATTGAAATGAAGAAAAAGTAACAAAAGAACAACAAAAGGAAAGGTGTTGTTTTGAGAATATAAACAACATTGACAATCCTTTAGTCAGAATAACTAAAAGGACAGAGAGAGAGAGAAGACCCAAATAAATAAAATTATATCTGAAAAGGGAGAACTGACAATCAATACTACCAGAGTTCAAAGGATCATTAGTGGCTCATATGAGCAACAATATGCCAATAAATTGGAAGCATAAAAGAAATGGATAAATTCCTAGAAATATACAACCCACTAAGATTCAACCATGAAGAAATAATAATAATAATTTCAAAAACCTAAACAGGCAAATAGCAGGTAATAAGACCAAAGCAATAATAAAAGTCTCCCAGTAAGGGAAAGCCTGGGACTCAATGATAAATTTTACCAAACACATAGAGAGGAAATAATACCTATCAGATTCAAATTATTCTTAAAAATAGAGCTGGAGAGATACTTCCAAGCTCATTCTACACGGGCAGAATTACCCTGGTACCAAAACCAGATATAGACCAAAGAAAGAAAGAAGACTGTAGGCCAATATCCCTGATAAACATTGATGTAAAAATCCTCAACAAATCCTAGCAAACCAAAACCAACAATACCTTACAAAGATTATTCATAATTGCTAAATGGGAATTATGCCAGGGATGCATGGGTAGTTGACCATATGCAAATCAATCACTCAATAAATCATGTATATTACATCAACAGAATGAAGGACAAAAACCATAGGATTATTTTAATCAATGCTGAAAAAGCATTTGATGAAATTCAATATCCCTTCATGATAAAAAACTTAAACAAACTATGTATAGAAGGAACACACCTCAATAGATTAAAAGCCATATCTGACAGACTCACAGCCAATATCTTATTGAATAAGAAATGACTGAAAACTTTTTCTCTAAGATCTAGAACACAACAAGGATACCTGCTTTCACTACTGTTATTGAACATAGTTCTGGAAGTTCCAGCTAGAGCAATCAAAGAAGAGAAAGAAATAAGGCCATCGAAATTGGAAAAATATAAGTAAATTTTCCTTAACTGCAGATGATATGATCTTATATTTGGAAAGAGTTACACTCTACCATAAAAACTATTAGAACAGATTAAAAATTAGTAAACTTGCAGTATACAAAATCAACATAAAAATAAGTAGTACTTCTATATACCAACAGTGAACATTCCAAAGAGAAATTTAGAAAGTAACTCAATTTACAATAGTAACAAATAAAACTAAATATCCAGGAATTAACTTAGCCAAAAATGTGAAAGATATGTACAATGGAAACTATAAAATATTGATAAAAAATTAAAGAAGACACAAAAAATTGAAAGATATTCCATAGTCATGGATTAGATGAATCAATATTGTTAAAATGTTCACATTAACAAAGGCCATCTACAGATTTAGTGCAGTCTCTACCAAAATACTAAGAACATTCTTCACAAAAATAGGAAAAAAAATGTAAACTTTATATGGAACCATGAAAGACCCACAATAGCCACAACTATCCTAACCAAAAAGAACAAAACAGGAGGAATTACATTACTTGACATCAAATTATACTGCAGAGTCATAGTAACCAAAACAGCATGATAGTAACATAAAAACAGGCTTATAGATCAATAGAACAGAGTAGATGACCCAAAAACAAATTCACACATCAAGAGTAAACTTATTTTAAACAAAGGTGCAAAGAATCTACATTGGGTAGAGGATATTCTCTTCAATGCTGGGAAAACTAGATATCCATATGCAGAAGAATTAAATTGATCACTATCTCTTACCATATACAAAAACCAAATCAAAATAGAGGAAATACTTAATTCTGAGACATCAAACTATAAAACTACTACAATAAAACACTGGGTAAATTCCTCAGACTTTGGAGTGAGTAAAGGTTTCTTGAGTAATACCCCACAAACACAAGCAGCTAAAGTAAAAAATGACAAATGAGATCACATTAAGTTACAAAGCTCTGCACAGCAAAGGAAATAATGAACAAAATGAAGACATAATTCACAGAATGGGAGAATATATTTAAAAACTGCCCATCTGACAAGGGATTAATAATCAGAAAATATAAGGAGCTCAAACCACTCTAAAAGAAAGAAAGAAGGAAAGAAAGAAAGAAGAAAGAAAGAAGAAAGAGAAAGAAGAAAGAAAGAAAGAAAGAAAGAAAGAAAGAAAGAAAGAAAGAAAGAAAGAAAGAAAAAAGAAAGACCTAACAATTCAGTTTAAAAATGGGAAAAATATATAAATAGATATTTCTTAAAAGAAGACATACAAATGGCAAGCATGTATATGAAAACATGCTCAACATCATTGATTATCGGAGAAATGCATATCAAAACTAAAATGAGATTTTATCTCAAACCAGTTAAAATTACTTATATCCAAAAGATAGACAATAACAAATCCTGGCAATAATGTAGAGATAAGCAACCCTTGTACATTGTTGATGGGAATGCAAATTCATACAGATACTATGGAGAAAAGTTTGAAGCTTCCTCAAAATTTAAAAACAGAGAGATCTCATATTATCCAGTGGTCTCATTGTTAGGTGTAACACAAAAGCAAGAAATGAGTATATTGAAGCAATATCTGCACTCCTGTGTTTATTGGAGCATTATTTGCAACAGCCAAGATTTGGAAGAAATCTGTTATTCAGCAGATTAATGGATAAATAAAAGGTAGTAGTTACACATTAGTACAAGAGAGTACCATTTAGCCATAATAAAGAATGAGATCCTGTCATTTGCAACAACATCGGTGGAACTGGAAGACATTATTTTAAGTGAAGTAAGTCAGGCACAGAAAGACAAACATTATCTGTTCTCACTTATTTGTGGGAGGTGAAAATTAACATAATTAAACCCATGGAGATTGAGTTAGAATGATGATTACCAGAGGCTGGGAAGGGTAGTTGGGCTCAGGGCAGGGGAAGGAAGTAGGTATATTTAATTGGTACAAAAATATAGTTAGAATGAATAAGATCTAGTATTTGACAGAATTGCAGGGTCATTACAGTCAACAATAACATACTGTACATTAAAAAATAAATGTAAGTATATAATTTGATTGTTTGTAATACAAAGAAAGGATAAATGCTTGAGGTGATGCATACTTCATTTACCCTGCTGTGATTACTGTGCATTTATGCCTGTGTAAAAACACAGACATGTATTTTCATACAGACATAACAATGTCTACAAAATGCATACAATGCAATACAAAAATATCTCATGTACCCCATAAATGTGTACACCTACTATGTTCCCACAAAATTAAAAATTATAAAATAAAGGAAATCTAACATTGTTTTTAAAATGAAAGAAAATCAGAAAGTTGTAGTAAATGTTTATGTCAAGAAGTAGAACTAAAGTACCACATCTAAGCAGACTATGAGTGAACTACATTTCAGATACAAACATTATGGTCTTAAACATCTTTTACTGGGGCAGAGAAAGTTCTTGGAATTTTTTAGTGTGACACAAAAATGTGGAAACTGGAAATGGACATGTATATGATGAAAAAATTTGGAAGAAGATAACTGCAGATTATGATAAGTTTTTTTTTAACATTTCTTTAATACAATGCTAATGAAAGTGAAAACAAAATGTTTAAGTAATTATAGAAATTGAACATGAAGGTATTTATCCTTTCAGAGTTACATATTGCAAACTGTTAATATAAAGACTCTCTGAAAAATGGAACATGGACTTAATAGCCATGAAACTTCATTTTTCCTCTTCATCTATATTCAATTTACTCTGTGCAATTTTAAAAAGCTTTAAAGAATATATGAATATATATGTAAAAGTTATATTGAACTTTTGAACAAATTGATATTTTAAGTCACTCTGTGTGACAGTTCAAGATTATTACCTAATTGCGTTATTATTTAAATGTAATTTTTCATGTGAGTTTGTTATTCTGTTACTGACATCAAATACATTAATCAAACTGTCTTAGTCGTTTTAAAAAATGACTTTGATATAAATTTTACTTAGTTCATAGGGTGCTATATCAGGCATATGGGAGACTATAAACAGAGGAGAGTTCCTTTCTCTGCCTTATCAATAATCATTGCTTGTCAACACCAGCATATGTAGCATGTACTGACTGAACATATTTTCCAAATAAAAGTGAAATAACAAATCCCACAAGACCAACAGTGTTTAATGAGAATATTGGTATTTTAAAGTAAGATTTACCTCTCTAATGCAAATATCTCATATAATTTTTGTTTGCCACAGAATTTTGTGACTATTTGCTATTCAAAAGACATATCACTTCCCTAATCAAATTTTAGATGAATTAATATTGCAGTGTCAAATACATCTTAACTAGTACTGATGCTGTCATTAAATATGTGTGTATACTTGTGCAAGAGATTTAATTTTTAGCATTGTTTAATCAAATTTAAAATAAGAATATTATTCATTTCTATCAGAATTGTAGGTCTTATGAAATTTCTATATTATGTGTTATGTAAATTTTAGTGCCCATAGAAATTTCTTGTATTTCGACCAATGTCTTTTTCTTAATTTTTGTGGGTACATAATATAGATGGTATATGTGGTATATTTTCCTTATTCATTCATCTGTCAATAGACACTTAGGTTACTTCCTAATCCTAGCTATTGTAAACAGTGCTGCAGCAAACATAGGAGTTCAGATGTCTCATCAATATACTGATTTCCTTTCTTCAGAGTGCATATTCAGCAGTGGGATTACTGCATTATATGGCAGCTCAATTTTTAATTTGTTGAGGAACCTCCAAACTGTTCTCTATGTTGGTTGTAAAACTTTACATTCCCACCAACAGTATACAAAGATTCCCTTTTCTCCACATCCTTGCCAGCATTACTTATTGCCTGTGTTGATATAAGCCATTTTAACTGGGGTGAGATAATATCTCATTTTAGTTTTGATTTATATTACTCTAATGATGAATGATGTTGACCTCCTTTTTATATGCCTGCTTGTTATCTGTATATCTTCTTTTTAGAAATGTCTATTCAAATGTTCTTCCCATGTGTTGATTGGATTATCAGGTATTTTTTTAATAGAGTTGTTTGAGCTCTTTATGTAGTCTGGTATTGAATTCCTTTTCAGATGGGTAGTTTGCAAATGTTTTCTCTCATTCTGTGGGATAACTGCTCTCCATTTTGTTGATTATTTGAATATTTCCTTTGACTTGCAGAAACTTTTTTACCTTGATGTGATGCTTTTTATCCATTTTACTTTTGTTGCCTGTGCTTGTGGTGTATTGCTCAAAAAATTTTGCCCAGGCCAATGTTCTGGAGATTTTCCCCAATGTTTTCTTCTGGGAAATGTATAGTTTGATGTCTTAGATTTAAGTCTTTAATCTATTTTGATTTTATTTTTGTATATGGAGAGAGATAGGAGTCTAGTTTCATTATTCAGCACATAGATACCTAGTTTTCCCAGCACCATTTATCTGAAGAGAGTGTCCTTTCCCCAGTGAATGTTCTTTGCAACTTTGTCCAAAATAAGTCTATTCTAGGTGTGTGGATTTGTTTCTGGGTTATATATTCTGTTCCTTCAGTCTATGTGTCTGATTTTATGCCAGTACCATGCTGTTTTGGTTACTGTTACTCTGAAGCATAATTTGAAGTCACTTAATGGAATTCCTTCAATTTTGTTCTTTTTAGTTAGGAACGTTTTTTGTATTCTGGATCTTCTGTGGTTCCATATAAAATATGGAATTTTTTTTTTCTATTTCTGTGAAGAATATATTTGGTAATTTACAGGGATTGCATTGGATTTGTAGATGGCCTTGGGTAGTGTGGACATTTCAACAATATTGCAGTCTATATATCCTAGACTGCCCTCTAAGGTCATTAGAGACACAGAGCACTATAGCTGACAGTGACAAGGTTTCTGGGAACTCAGGTTCAGACTGATGGGATCCCCTGGCTAGGCATGACTTAAATACTCTGTCCCTGAGCGGGCATCAGCTGAGTTTGGTCTGGTTTTCCTTTCTGCTGTACCAGGACATCACTCAGTTCAATGTCTGAAAACTGCTGTAATCTCCCTCCTCTAATGCCCAGAAACACTATCCCCAGCTCACAGCCCTGCCAGGGGTAGCATCCACATTTTAAAGACGGTTTTTTTCTATTTCTTCAGTGATACAAAGACAAAATCAAGTAGCATGAGGGTTCACTTGAGTTTGGGTTCTCCTGAAGTGTTTTTTTTGTGTGGATCGTTGTTAAATTGGTGCCCTTGAAGGAGGGACTATCAGTAGAGCCTTCCATTCTGCTTTCTTGCTCTGCCTTAGCCTGATATCTTGTTTCTTGAATTAGTTTTCCTTGTAGTGCTTCTTTTGCCTCCAGTACTTCTACCCATTTTTCAAGGTTTATGTCAAATTCCATCAACAACCAAAGGAATTACTCTCTTTCGTGCTCCCAGAAAAAGAGAATTTTTACTTACTCATCACTGATATTATTTATCAACATAGAGTTGCCAGTTTGCTTGGGTCAGTCCCAGGTTATGCCTGTTGTATCTGTGAGCAGTTGTCAATAGCATCATTTTTTACTCACAAAAGTGTCCAAGTAAGATGATTAATTACACAGTCTCCCATTTTTGTGTGACTCCAGAGCTACCTTCTATACCTTCTTTGGGTAAGAGTTATGCATTCGTTTTTGTTTCTCTAATTAAATTGAAGTTTGAGATGGTTGCAAATTCTGAATATGTGTATTGAAAATATGCTTATTCCTTATCCATATTCCTATACCTAACTAGGTATATAAATGAGTGCAATAATATGAATAAGAAGATTGATTTTTTAAATAATAACATATAATTTAGGAAGAATTATTTACAAATATATTTTTCTTTGCATGTTCTACTAGATTCAGCAGATCCAGAGGTAATTTTAAAAAATAACCCTGTGCTTCCATGATCTTAAAGTGAGGTAGATTGGTATTGAAAAATGTGCCATTCTTCTAAAAATGGTAAATCCAAATAAATGTAAGTAATACTAAATTTTAAAAATATCTTTAAATTTGTATAATTGTTTCATTGGGACAGTACATAAGACAGTGACACTTGAGAAGATATTCCTAAATGAGGGATTATTTGCTAAGATCTGAAGGAATAGAGTTATGTTTCCATTAGCATAGTGACTTACATACCATGGAAAATTCTTCCAGTTAATTAATTAAAAATTTGTGACAATATAAATATGAAGGTATATTTGAAAGCCTGTTGCTCCTTAACAAGAAAATAAATAATCATAATCTATAAATTCAAAACATGAATAAAGGGATTAAGTTACTAGAATGAGCTATTTATTTTAACAAACTCAAAATTTCAAAGACTGAAGGCATTAGAAGTTGTTTTTTTGTGTGTGGAGGTTTTCCCCCCCCCCAAAAGACAGTTCAATGTAATTTTTTGGTAGTGGAATCCATGTGGTAATTCTAAAAGTCTGACTCCTTACATGTTGTGTAGACACTCATGAGGTACTTTGAGTCCATTGCAGGAGTTGCTATATCTAGTTTGGTCGATCACCTGGGAGGGTTTTTAGGTTTAAGGTATGGGACTGTGTTGCATCACTTTCAACCATATTCGAATGGCAAGAATTTAATCACTCAGAGATAAAAAGAAGCTTAGGAAAGCTTGTTTTCAAGCAGCAACTCGGTGTTGTGAAAGAAAATTGTATATTTTTTGATTAAAACTAGGTTTCTGTTTGTAGGTATTTGACCTAAAGTATAAAGGTTTGGACAGTCTCAGCTCGTAATTTCTTTGGCAGGGCAATTTTGTCAAAAATGTTATGAGCTTTCCATATCTGTTTCATATGTTCATTACAGATGCCTGCAGTTGTAACCACAAGCAAAGGTATTTCCTAGATTGATTTTTCAAATAATTTTGTGTTCTCTTACTCTCTGATCCTCATTCTTGTCTCTCACTAACTAGTGATGGACTTGATAACATCAGGATTGGGAAGAAAGGGTATGTCATCATTTGATCTTTGATCCAGGGTTGACTCTTCGGTGGACTGTATTACTTGAAACCTTCAGTCTTAGAACTACATTTGGGGTTTATAAATAGTGACCCTTTGCAACTCTGCTGACAAAATTTTCGAACTCCATTCCATTGAACTTGTAAAATTACCAAATCCTCTGGAGTTCAAAATTTTTAAAACATCTAATACATTGCTAAATGCATTGATTTGAATCAATATAAATCTCACATGCTGTTTTTAACCTCTACAGTTTTAGGTCAGCAGGCACTTGCCCTACCTTCCAACTTCTAACTTATCACAGGCAATTTTTTTTCAAGTGATTTGCCATTTTTTAGCATGTGTATACTGTAGGTTATGTTGTAGAGCCAAGAAATCTTATACTACAATGGAATAAGACCAACAATATTTATATTTAACTCAAGTTACAAGCCAATGGCAATGTAGCTTTGAGTTTTGCTTTGCAACATTTTTGCTCTGCAATCAAAGTTAATAACATAGCTACTAACAAGACTTCCAGCCATTGTGGTAGAAAGAAAGCAATCTTTGGAGAGTCGAGCATCAGCAAATAAATGTTATGGTTCTGAAGTATTATAATATTTTCACTTAGAGCTCATTAGACAGGACCAGTTCCATGGCCTCATCAAACCATAAGGAGACAAAAAAGATTAACAAAGTGTTGTATGTAGGTAGCAAAGGATTGAGCCAGAAATATTGGAGAATAACACTAGTGACTACTGCAATAGGTTTCTATTCATCCTTATTTTGTGACATGTCTTTTATGAAGTATTGGCTAATGTACAATGCCTACTATTTTTCAACTAATACTAAAGAAATAACTCATTTATCATTATAACACATCAAGTGACCAATTTATGGATCAAATAAAGTAAGGATAACACTATTAATGTTAAATCTAAAACATCAGTGATTTTGCAAAAAAAATTTGTTCACGTCCATTGAAAGTTAAATCAGTGTGAGATCTCTGATTTAAGGTTACTATACAGAGACACACCCTTAGCATCTTGTGGCTCTGCCACTGTCAAAACATAGACCCTGACCTAGGAGACAGAAGTAAGACAATTATTAATTATTTGACAGGTTTTTAATGCCAGGCCTTGAAGTTTTATATGCCACTTCTGCACATGTTCCATCGCTGAGAACTTAGCCACATAATCACACCCAAATAAATACACATGGGCAACTGTAATGTGGTCCCTGGTTGATCAATTACATCCCAGTAACAATTTTATGTTCTACAAGGAGTACAAAAATATGTTTTGTAGTATTATCTATCTGTATCCTAGATAACTTTCTCTCTTAGCCAAACCTTTGAAGTTTTGAGCTCCTCTTTTGAAGTCTGCACTGAAAAATAATTCAGAAGGTAATGATTTTTCATGTTAAGTTACCTGATAGGGGAAAATCTTACAAAAATGGAACCCCAAAGAGAAATATTTTTATTATGAAATTGTAGAAAAATTTTAAACCCTGTGAAAAATGTGTCTTAAAGGAATAAACCTGTCTGATTCTTAAATCAAGTAGAAGGGAAAATAAAATCTTAATGTAATTTGTGGAGAAAACACATCTTATCAAATATCATGACTAAACTCAAATTGCTTTCATGAACGACATACAAATAAAATTTATGAAAACAGTTTTATTTAAATAAGTTGCTAGTAAACTTAGCCACATTTAAAAATGATTTGCAAATTCTCTCTGGAAAAGCATATCTTCAAATCAGACCTAAAAGATTATAATAGATTAATTGCCCAAGCATTTGGAATCATCAACATTATTATACAATCCGAATAGAATAACAATTTAGCAGCAGCAGGAAAAATGAACAAACAGAAAACAGAGAAAGACCTATTATTCATTTTGGGAAGTTTTACAGAGAATACAATATAGATTAATTTATATTAAAATAAAAATGCTAATCATAAAGATTAACTAAAAAAAAAAGCATTAAAAATTAGCTCCCAGGTTTAAAAAATGAATAATTCCAGAAATGTATAATATTATGCAAATTATTAAAGCAGAAGAGGCTCTTTAAAAGGCATGCTTTGTAAATTTTAAAAGAGAAATTGTGAACTTGAAAACAAAGGCATAAACACATTAATGTGTACCTTTAAAAAATATATAGGAATTGTCACTGGCTATTAGAGAAATGCAAATCAAAACCACATTGAAATATCATCTCACGCCAGTTAGAATGGCGATCATTAAAATATCTGGAGACAACAGATGCTAGAGAGGATGTGGAGAAATAGGAACACTCTTACATTGTTGGTGGGAGTGTAAATTACTTCAACCAGTGTGGAAGACAGTGTGGAGATTTCTCAAGGATCTAGAAATAGAAATTCCGTTTGACCCAGCAATCCCATTACTGGACATATATCCAAAGAACTATAAATCGTTCTAATATAAAGACACATGCATATGTATGTTCATTGCAGCCCTGTGCACAATAGCAAAGACCTGGAACCAACCCAAATGCCCATCAATGATAGACTGGACAAAGAAAATGTGGTATATATACACCATGGAATACTATGCAGCCATAAAAAACGATGAGTTCGTGTCCTTTGTAGGGACTTGGATGAATCTGGAAACCATCATTCTCAGCAAACTGACACAAGAACAGAAAATCAAACACCACATGTTCTCATTCATAGGTGGGTGTTGAACAACGAGAACAGGTAGACTCAGGGAGTGGAGCATTATACACTGGGGGCAGTTGGGGGGGTAGGGGAGAGAAAGTGGGGTGGGGTGGGGTGGGGAGGGATAACATGGAAGAAATGTCAGATATAGTTTGCACCTAAAGTTAAATAAATAAATTAAAAAAAATAAAAATAAATAAAATGTAAAAGATATAGGAATTGTTAACATACCTGGATGATAATGTGACAAGGCTCATATACACAATAATTTTATGCCAATAGAATTAATAGACAGAATGGAAAAGAGATAGTTTTGCAAAAGACTTTAAACTTTTCCACAATGGCCAAGAGATGTTAAATATAAAATGTGAATTTCAATTTTAGACTCAAAGAAAAAGTGCAAAAACTAATACAAAGAGAGAATAAAAGTACAGCCAGAGAAAAATGATTACCTAATCAATTTTTTAAAAAAAATCATTAAAAGGAACAGGTCTTTCTCAATAGCACCCATAGGAATAAGAAAACACAGACACAGACACACACACACACTTGCACGGACTTTTTTTAGATGAAATTCTGTAAATATACAAGTTTAGACCAAGAAAATTAGCTTTTTAGAAGCAAGCATACAATTAATATACTTTTTAGTTAACAGAAAGATGATAACATTTATTACTAATACACCTTCATTGCACAAAAAGGAAAATATTCCACAAGTGATGTCTTAGGAAACCCAATAAGAAGAATAATAAGTAAGAAGGTAAATGCAAACAAACATTAAATAAAGCAATAATAACTATATATATTTTTTATTTAAAAATAGGACTATATTTACTTAATGGACAGCCATAATTTTGAAGTGGACATGATCAGGTTTAAAATATTCTACAGACTTTGTGTTATTTAGCTAAATATACAAACATTAATAAAATTACACATGGTAAAATATTATTTTAAATATTTTAAAATAATGGGCATAGTACAGGGAACATATTGAATGAGATAAATATTAAAAGACAAGTGGTATTTCACTAAGGTAAGGTGGTGGCAAGCGATAGAATGGGAAGAGAACATTTCAAAGAAAAAAATTTATGCCACAGTCATATGGTAGAAGAGATACCATGTTTTACGTACAATAAAGAGAGTAAATTTTTATAAATGACAGCTCATTTCAATTCAGAACAACATCTATGGGAACAGGTAGAAAAATTGGATGACAGCACACATACACCACCCCAACTGCCCCCTAACCACCTCCACCACACACACACACACACGTACACACTCTACGTGAAAGTGACAGAGAACCACCAGGGCAACAAGGACATGAGAGTCTGGGATCTTGGGAGGTAGAGAGGCATTGAGATAAACATTACTTGTTTGGAAACACTGTCCTTTAAGATGTTTGTTAATTCTCTTCCACTGTGGGGCCAAAAGAATAGGAAACAGAATAGAAATCTGAAATTAGGGGACTGGGATACTGAAGGACATGTTTTGGAGTTTTACATAACATGACTATGGCCACAAAATAGGAGTTTAAAGTTAAAGCAGCTAGGATTTGAGAAATAGCATTTTTGGCAATAATTGAAGAACACTAAAGTAAGCCCAACATTTTGCTGCATTTTTTTCCAATAAATTTTAAAGAATGAACCAAAGGACCAAAAATGTAGCAGAAAGTGACAGCTAAGAGACTTCAAAAACTAGAATTCAAGGTTCAACAAATAGTTGACATATTGGCAAACATCATATCCTGAACTTTCATTTAAAGTTTTACTAAGGATACACCCAAGATGTAATCTGCAATGAACCCATCCTCACAAAGGCTGAAATACAGCTTCAAATTGATTCAGTTCCTTACGTTGATCTGTGCTTTCTTTAATGGCATGCTAAAAAGCTAATTAAATCTTTGGAGGAAGGTAACATTGGACAGGCTTCAAATTATCTCTCAATGTTTCATACAAAATATTGTTTTAATAAAAGCTACCAATTACGTTAGTGGACAACTCCAAATGACAAAAAAAGTAGAAGAAGGTGGAAAGGAGGAGGAGGAAGAGGATGTGGAGATAAGATAATGAGGTTGGCATGCTTGAGTTTTAAAATAATATGATTTATTTTTTTTCATAAAATAGACAATGAAATAGAGAATGGAGACTTTTACCAAATTATTGGGATCCAAAACAGCGGACTGACCACAAATAGTATAGTGCTAACTATTGACCAAAAAAAAAAAAAAAAAGGAAAAATAAGAAAACTCCATGGGAAATGGAAAATTTTGACTTGAAAAATAATATAATTAGTATTAAAATTCAATTAAACAGTGATTTATACAATGAAAGATAATTTGTGAATAGAGATAAAGCAACAGAAAATAATTAGCTCATTACATGCAGAAAGAAAAAAGATACTATAAAGCTTATGAGTCATGTTGACTATAATATTAACTGTGATGATTAAAAATACCAAACCACTCAAAACCTCACTATCTACTGAGAAAATAAATAAACATATTTTATACAGAAGACATAAATCTCATCTTGAGTGAAATTTACCAGAAATACTATAAGATATAACATATGGTTCCATTTATTTATACATATATTTCAAACATAAAGAAAATTAATCTATCATGTATATAGAAATATACTTACTTTTCAGGAGAGAGTCAGATGATAGGAGAAAGTATGAGAGGGTTTCTGGGTTGCACTTAAGGTCTGTTTCTCAAGAATATTGTGGTTGTTTATATGTGATTACTTCATGAACATTTATCTAAGTGTATTTTTATGAACTGCTCATGTTTCTGAATGTACTATCAGACTTTAATAAGTGAGTTTATTTAGCATAGTGTTGCTCTCAGTATCAAATTATGAGAATCTGCTGGGAAACAAGTAAAAGGCATATCACATAGCACCTCAAGAGATAAATACTGAAGAATTTTTTATTTTTTTATGTCTGAGGGCATTGAAGGACTATTTAAATTTTTAACGAAGGGCTTAGTTTTCAGATAACACTTGCAGTTCAGAATTCTGAATGCAGAAATGGAGAATTGACTAGAGGCAGAAAAGGAGGTTCAGGAGAATAATATTCTAGAAGACACATGAAAATCTCTAAGGCTATTCTCTGTGTGTGTGTGTGTGTGTGTGTGTGTGTGTGTGTGTGTGTGTGTGCATGTGTGTCTATATAAGACAGAGAGAGTAGAGAAGGGGAGGTGCATTGTCAAGATAAATGTGAAGATTTAATAGATATAATACAGTTCAGTTTGATAGAGTTTGATGTTGAATTGAAGTTTGATGGGGTGGAGATGGAGAAAATTAAGTTTCCATCCTGTATAACAGAATACCTACAGATATCTTTTGAGTGTAAGTCTTTTTTATCCTTTAGAGTGTTGTTTGTAAAGTGTTTTAAAGACAAACAGAGATGCCAAACAGGCATTTTCCATCATGAGCTCTGAGGAGATATCTAAAATGATGATATACATTTTTAAGTTTTCTTTCAATAAAGTGAATGTCAAAACTTAAGATTTGGATAAGATAATTCAGGAAGAAAGTATAGATTGAAAATAGAAGGTTTTCTAGGTCAGACCTGGAGTTACTTAATTTACTGTGGCTTTATTACTGAAACTGTGTCTGCAAAGGAGACTGAATGGGTGGTCAGTGAGTTAGAAAAAAAAACAATGAGAATATTGTAAAAGAAAAAACAAAGTAAACAGAAATAAATGAATGGAAGGAAGGAGAGGATTAACACTCTGGATAGAATGTGATTTGGACTTAGTAACACAGAAGTTATGGTTTTATTTAGTAGTGGGAGCTGCTTAGGTCATTAATAGAGACAAAAACCAGTTGCAATCAATTGCAAGACATGTTGGTGAGAAAATAAAAACAGTAAGAATAGGCACATTTTTTGAGAATATTAGTCATGAAGAAAAGCTTAGTATGGATTGACAACAGGAAGAAGTAGGATTCAGAAGGTTTTTTTTTGCTTCTACTTTTACTGATTTTTGAAATAAAGAGAACTGAGAAGATGCTTTTAAAAATGAGAAGAATCAAATTGAGAGAAACTGATTGCATATTGAAGAAAAATAATAGAGAATAAGCAGTGGGATAGAAAATACAAAAAGAGAACCAAAGCACAGATTGAGGCATTCTCCTTTCAAAGAGGAAGAGGCACTTATCTGCTGTAGCAGGTGGTTAGATTCTAAATCAATGGATTTTTCAATTAAAAAAAAAACACTGCTATCCAATTTTTGAATGCATTTTAAATATGACATTTTAATATACAATTTATATCCAAATTTTATGTATAAAATCCTCAACAAGAAAATATGTGTATTCATAATTGCTCAAATAACATTAAAAAATAATTTAAAAGCATTTTTGCTGTGTTTACTTAGTGTAAGGCATATTTATCTATATTATTTTTCAATCATATTGTATACTCCTCTCAGTACTTTATTTAAAAGTGTTATTTATATTAGCATTTGTATATAGTTTAGACATTTCAGATATTATGGATGAAATACCTGGAAATGCAGCAAGATGACTTCTAGGCATTTAGTTCTTTTAATGAACACAAGATAAAAATATTTTGTATCTTCAAAATTTTAGTAAGATGAAATATAGTATTTAAGCTGAAAGAATATTACAGTCCCATTTAGAGGTATAAATGTTAATTTACATGAAAATAAATGTATTTGTAAGAGTACCTTTGTAACTCCATAATTCACTTTCTTTCTAGACTTTCTTTAGTGGATTTTACATCGTTGACATAAAATCATATTTGAATGATCTGAATTCTAAATTGGTAAGGTACAACATCATGCTGAAAGGGCAATGCTTTTTGTAGCTACTACATTCTGACACTAAAATATTACATCTCCATTTTCTCTGTTACACTCAGATGTTTTAATATATCTATAATCAAGATACATGTTAGAGACACTTCATCGGAAACTTTACAACTGCCAGTTAGAGGACATAAATTACTTTAGCCCAATTTTTTTTTTTTGATTATGAGGTCTTGAAGTATAGGCCAGATGAATTTGACTTATTCATGCTTCCAAATAATCACCAGAAACTTGCAAGGATATGCAGTGAAGTACAAGAGGAGGGGAAATAGTATAACTGTAACCAAATGTAAAAAGCAATGTACATGAATACAATACTTTAAAACATGTATTACAATTACACTAATAATCTCAAAAGCATACAAAATCCAAGAATGCAAGTATTGGCTTCAGAAGACAACATGTTAATATAATATGATGATTCAAAATTGCTTGTGAATTAACGTAATACAAAATATTCACTTCCTCAGTGAATAGAGTTAAGACTTAATTTCTTGTCATAATGCTGAATAAGTAAGTTGTAAATAAATGCTATCCTCAATTAATTTTAACCTCCTTTAAAGCTCCTATTAAATAATTTTATTTTTAATAGAATCCAGAATATGAAATATAGTACAGTCACTTACATTATGATTTGACTTTGAATGTTTTAACTTTATGATGGTGTAAAAGTGATATGCATTCCTTAGAAACTGTACTTTTAGTACTCATACAACCATTGTTTTTTAGCTTTCAGTACAGTATTCAATAAATTACATGAGATATTCAATACTTTATAATAAATGGTCTTTATATTATTTGATTTTACCCAACTATAGATAGCTAATATAAGTGCTCTGAGCACTTTTAAGTTAGAGTAGGCTAATATATGATATCTGCTAGGTTAGGTGTATCAAAGGAAATTTCATCTTATATTATTTTCACTTTCTAATAAGTTTCTTAGGATGTAATCCCATCTTAAGTCAAGGAGCCTCTGTATTTTATTTCCTGTCTTTGAAATACGTGATTACTAGCATATCCAAGAAATTAGTAGACTAACCAGGAGTAGTCAAACAAAATATGATGATTTTTTTATGCATAAACTTAGCCTCTATGAAAACAAATAGAAAATTTTGATACGTTTATCTATACTTATGAGCCACCTACTTAATTTTAAAGTTTACCATACATATATGATTACTTTAAATGCATGTAATAATGTAAAAGGAAATTTAAAAAATAGTTGGTTTTTAGCTGCAAATGGGATTTTATTTAGATGTAAGTAAAGGAAAATTCCATTTGTATAGGTTATAACAATAGTTGTATATTGGCTCACTAACTGAAAAGTCTGTATGCTGGGTCAACTTTATGAAAACACTGATACATATTTGACAATATCAGAAAAAGACACACTTTCAAAATCGGTCTATTTGTCTTGCAGAATATCTTGATCTTAAGGCTGGCTTTCCTGATGGTAGGAAGATGGCTGCCAACAGTCAATTGTAGTGACATTCATTCTTCTTCATATCTTGCCACCTGCCTTACTTAGGTGGAATATTAATCAAGATTCCTTCCTGGAAGCCACATTTAGTTTCTCCTGATGGCTCATTCAACAAAATAGGCTTAAAATCACCCTTTAACCATCACTTTGGATAGGTGATGAGAGGTGTTAAATTGGATTTGGCCTAAACTTCTTCCATATCTTGAGTCCATATGTAAGAAACTGCATCCTAAATTAGTATACCAAGAAACCGTAACTTAAGAATTTATTATTTTAACAATTAGTTAAGTTTTAATCAATCACAGCAGCCAAGTTTCAGACAACCACAGACTGCCAACTGATCAGATCATGTCGAAATCAGGCAAATGTCAAGCCATAACCAATGAAGATGATTCTGTAAGTCACTTTTTTTTTCTGTCTATAAAAACTACCTCTCCACGTTGCTGGGTGGAAATTGCTGAATTTATCCTGCTCAGAGTGTTGCATAATCACAAATTGTTCTTTGCACAAATAAACTCTTCTAAACCTAATCTTGTCTAAAGTTTTTCTTTAAGCAGAGGCACTAGTTAGATTTTTTTCAAGCAAAAATGGGTTTCTCAGGGAATTCCAAATAATAATATAGTCAATTTAGTAAAAAGCACGTGGCAGTCTTGAAAGAAGGTAGAATGCCTAAACTACTTGTGTTACAATATAATTAATGAATGTCACTGTGCCTAAACTGGATAATGTTTACTTATATTGCAGAAAAAGATACAAAATATAGATTAGACTAAGGAGCAATTTTTCTCTTTCCCAACTTTCAAAAATATCTCAATTACGTATGGTTTATCTACTAATAAATTTATTTTTCTGTTTGTATATAACTCTGTGTGTGTGTGTGTGTGTGTGTGTGTGTCAACTGAGAAAGAGAAGATATTTCATCATGCCGTTTAATAAATAAGTCATCAAAATAAAAATTAATAAAAAGTATCACAATAATAAGAAGTGATCAAAAATTCAACTGAAAGATGCTTTGATATAAATGTGTTAATAAATAGGTCTTGATGAATATGCACACCTTTATGTTGGGAAAGTTCACTTTTTGGTATTTTAATATTTAATTTTGAATAATTGATAAAATTATTAAATATTTATTTCATGTTTTTTGATGTTGCTGATTGGAATATTGGAATTTAATTGTCTAATATGAAGTTTCCTTTCCAAGGCTACTTTAAAATTTTCATCTTTTTTTCTATTCTAGAAATTATTTTTTGCTCTGAGAGAGAGGTATTATTAAGACAGTGTTTGATGAGCAGACAGGTTTCTTTTCAAAATCTGGGTGTGCAGGACAAAATATGTAAATGCTCAACATCATTCATGATCAGGGATGGCAAATTAATGGCAAATCAAAACCACAATGTGATACCATCTTACTCATGCAAAAATGGCCATGATCAAAAAATAAAAAAATAATAGATATTGGCATTGATGTAGTGAACAGGGAACATTTTTACACTGCTGGTGGGAAAGTAAACTAGTACAACAGTTAGTGTGGAGATTCCTTAAAGGACTAAAAGTAGAACTACCATTTGATCCAGCAATCCCACTACTGGGTATCTTCCCAGGGGAATATAAGTCATTATACAAAAAAGATACTTGCACATGTATGTTTAAAGCAACATTATTCACAATTGCAAAAATGTCAAACCAACCCAAATGCCCATCATTCAATTATTGATAAACTGTGATATATATATATATACACACGATGGAATGCGACTAAGGCATAAGAATCAATTAATGGCATTTGCAGCCACCTGGATGAAACTGAAGATTATTATTCTAAGTGACATAATTCAGCAATGAAAAACCAAACATTGTACTTTCTTACTCATAAGTGAGAGCTAAGCTGTGAGGATGTAAATGCATGAGAATGACACAATGGACTTTGAGGACTCAGCAGGAAAGGGTGGGAGGGGATTGAGGGACGAAAGACTGTAAATCATGTGCTGTGTATCCAGCTTGGTGATGGGTGTACCAGTATCTCACAAATCACCACTAAAGAACTTACTCATGTAACCAAACACCACCTGTTCCTCAATAACCTACGGAAATAAAAAATTAAAACAAACAAAAAACTTATTTGATGGTCAAGCTTTGGTATCAAACACAAAGAGAATCTTTACTAAACCTTGGTTTTCAATGCTAATTTTTCCAACTTAAATTAGAGCAGACACTATTCTCCTGAGTTTACTCTTTTCTTTAAATAAATTGGGTTTTCTTTCAAAATAAGAGGATGCTAGGGGATATTCACAATACAAATTGTGTGAAATGTTCACAAATCTACCTAAAGTCACAGACATTTCTACAAGAGGAAGCTTACATTTTGCCTTTCATATCACATACTTCTTATCTCTATATACCCTCTCAATCTTGTTACCACATTTATGGGTAGTTTTAGCCTTCTGTGGTGCAGTTTTCTCCCAAATGTGGATGCAATTTTTGTAGTAAAAATGTTACCGTACCCAGAGAAAGATCTCTGGTCTTTGCCTTTCTCTATTTGGAAGTGATCTTTGGGCTCGTAGAATGTCATACTTGATATGAATGTGTCTTTGTTTGTCTTTGGGCTTTGGCCGCTAGTCAGTAAAACAATGTGATTTGTGATGGGGCTTTGGGTCTTCCTATGTCAATTCTTCCTCTGGAGAGACTGGAGAGTGAAGATATGTGTTTGAATACTGCAAGATCTGAAGATTAAAGATCAGTCACATGGGAAGTATGTGATCAAAGTGATGAAGTGCAATTAGAAACTGGGTACCAAGACGGGAGTAGACTTTCCAGGTTGGTAATACTGTCATACATTATGGTTAAGAGGAGTTAACACTGTCTATGACTTCAAGGAAAGAGGACATTTGGATGCTCTATGTTTGGACTTCTCTTGGACTCTGAACTACCCATCTTTTCTTTTGACTGATTTTAATCTGTTTTTTCCCAAGGAATAAACTGTAACTATGGAAATTACAGTTTTCAGTGAGTTCTGTTAGTACTTCCAGCATATCATCAACCTAAGGGTAGTTTGTAAGTGGTATCCTCAGTAAAGGTAGTCTTGTGTAGACTGTGTTACCTTGAACTTCACAGTTGACTAACTTAGACCAATCCAATTTATTCATCTGTAATTTATCTAACATTGTTTTCCTAATAGATATTACTAAAGTGCAGAGGATGGTAAAAGAAAATTACTGTATAGTAAGAAAATATCTTTTTCATTTCCTCAGTAAAGGAAAAAGTAAAAAATATCTTTTTCATATCCTCAGTAAAGGTAGTCTTGTGTAGACTGTGTTACCTTGAACTTCACAGTTGACTAACTTAGACCAATCCAATTTATTCATCTGTAATTTATCTAACATTGTTTTCCTAATAGATATTACTAAAGTGCAGAGGATGGTAAAAGAAAATTACTGTATAGTAAGAAAATATCTTTTTCATTTCTTTGTTGATTATTACCTCTGATTATAGTCCCAAAATCTGCCATGAAGCTGTGTTTGACCTTTTTATATATATTTTTTCCCTTACCAAGGAATTCCAAAAGGCATTTTTTGATAAACAAAAGTATATTCAGAAGTCTTATCATATAAAATACTATCTGTCTCCCTAGAAATAGTATTCAGCTTCCTTAGAGAATCAAATCAAAATACTGGCATACTGATATTCTTTAAAATTAATTAAAAAATTAAAACACAAAATAGAAGAAAGAAAACAGATTCTACCCCTTTCCGTTATATCTCTTCAAAAGAGACGGTAAGTTCCTGGTGGGGCATTTCTTCTAATCCCTAAGATGAATATTGACTCAGAATAGATAGTCAAGTAATAAAATAGCTAAAGATAAAAAATGAATATCCATTAGTCTGTACTGATACAAATAGATAAATGAAGAAATGCACAAGCAGAAGGGGGAATGTCAGAACATAATACATGTAGAATAAATAAGGGAATTAAAAAAATTATTATTATGCAAGATTACCAATGGCTGTAAGCAATATCCACTGATGAATTTTAAAAGACGGAGAAAGCAATTTTAAAGAGAAGCAGAATATTTGAATAATTCAAAAGCATTCCCCAAAAATAAGTAGCTCCAGACCAATCATGAGAAAACGTAAGACCAACATAAATGAAGAGTCATTTTACAAAATACCTGTCCTGCAATCTTCAAAAGTATGGAAGTTATAATAGGAAGGGCAGACTGAGAAACTGCCACAGATTAAAGCACACTAAAGACACATGACAACTAAATGGTATGTGATATCCTGGATTGGATACAGAATCAGAAAAAACGATATTAGTGAAGACAGTGGTAAAATGTGAATAAAGGCTGTGGTTTATTTAATAGTATTATGCCAATGTTAATCTCATGGAATTTATAATTTTACAATGGTTTTGTGAATGTTCACTGTAGAGAAAACTAGGTGAAGCATATATGAGCAGTCTTGGTGTTAGCTTCTTAACATTTCTTTTGTAAATCTAAAATTATTTCAAAATAAATGTTTAAAACCATCAATCACCAATCTTTCACTATCTTGAGTAAGAGGACAATTTGCAACCATTCTTCATAAATATGCTTTTTTGCTTCCTGCCTTATTTCTCTTTGTAATATAGAGAGTCATATTGACAATATGCCATCCAGTTTTCTTATTTGTTTATTGTTGGCTTTGTGTCCTCTAGAGGTAAGCTCCATGACTACAGTAATTTTGTGTAAATTACTTCACTAATGTATATACTATACCCAGAATTCAGTAAATGTTTATCAAGTTGAGTGATTCAAATTAAGTATTCTCTAGTTTAGAGATATGATTTGTATAGGAATATCTCAATATTTGTATTTTGAGGTTTAAGAAAGATACTTATGCTGAGTGGCCAAATTTAAACAATACACTTCACTATGCATAGGACATATGTATTCATAATTCTCACTGATATAATGTATTAATTAGTTCAGGCAGCTATAACACAATATCGTATTCTGGATGACTTAAACAACGAACATTTATTTTTCACAGTTCTGAAGACTAGCAAGTCAAAAATCAAAGTGGCAGCAAATTTGGTGTCTGATGAGGGCACTCTTCCTGCTTTGTAGACAGCAGTCCTCTTCTTGTTTCCTTAAATGAGACAAAGGAAACAGAGAAAAAACAATAATAAGCTCTCCTGTGCCTTTTTATAAAGGTACTCATCCATTATGACTTAATTACCTTTCAAAGGACAGACCATCATATTGGGGGTTAGGATTTCAACATGAATTTGTCGTAGACCCAAATACTTACTCTAAGGCACTAATACATTTTCTAAATTGTTATTTTTCTTTATATTGAACATTAGCCAATTCTGGTTGAATAATAGTATATCATTAGTCATGGTTACCATTATAGACAATTACTATCTGTTTTTCAAAGATAGTTAACCATGTTGTTCTTGGTTTAAATTATTGTAGTAATCATTAGATAATCATATTTTCTGATAAGATATTATATCAGAGTGACTAGATGAGAGTAATGACGCCATAGATATTCCCAGATTAGGCATTATTCAGAGTAAACCTAGAATCAGTATAAAAATGTTAAGCACTAAAATTATAGTTTAAAATGTTTTATAAATTTTGTTTTATGCTAAGATTTAACTCATTTTTATTTCTGGAATTTTATAGTCTTCAAATGACAGAAAAAATATAGCATATGTTTTCTGTTCAAGTTTATGAAATTTTGTTGTCTATATAAATCTTTGACTTTTCACCCACATTTCCTTAAAATTAATCATGTTTGTAATTGTTTGGAGTACTTGATTGATGATATTTCCATGATTTGTGTATATTGCTATGATTTGTGTATCAGATACTAAATGTTAAATTTTATAAAATTGTCTCATCCATTAGTTTAGTAGTAAATCAAATTAATAAGGAATGAGAGTAATAAATAATAGCCAATCCCAGAATTCAATACTTTTATTTGAATTCAGTGTATAGAAAAATTTTAGTTAATTTTCTTGACTATTTATGCTGTCTTTACAATAAAAATAAAAAGAAACTCAGTTATTTCCCCATAAGTAAGAACTAATAACTAATAAACTGGATAGTTTAGATATATATAAAATGTGTATATAAGTATGTGCCTGTATATACAATGTGTGTGAATATAGAATATATAATATATTATATATATTACATATTATGTATGTACACACACACACACACACGACAATGGGAAACTAGCATGTTCCCTGTACTTTCCCAGAATTTACTTTTGCTTTTATTAAAATGCAATAGTTTCCCATTTGCATGGATTTCCATGAGTTATGAGTATGCTCTTCCAATAGTACTTGCCGCAAATATAACATGATTGAAGGCAGTTTAAGTTGCTGGATAAAAGTTATTTCTTAAATACTGTGCCTCTCATTGAGATTTCCCTTTGAGATATTACCTAACTTGATCTATATATTAGGAATACGTATAATATGATCTATTCCAGTATCACATGTGCAGTACATAAGATAGAACCCTTACACTTTCATCACTAAATTTATTTAAATAATGTCAAATTTTGAAAGCAACTTCAATATTTAGGACCAAATAGTCTGACAAAGATTTACAATAAATATATTGATTTTTATGATGATGATTGATAAATACATTCATTAGATGTGTGTGTTTAAATAAATTTGTTAAACCTTAATCATCCTTTTTTTTTTTTTTTTTTTTT
>PVKV010025443.1:0-29638 GCA_004027835.1 Alouatta palliata | reverse complement strand
TCGATCCTTCTTTTTTTTTTTTGAGACAGAGTCTCACACTATCACTGGAGTGCAGTGACTCAATTTCGGCTCACTGCTACTTCTGCCTCCCGAGTTCAAGTGATTCTCCTGCCTCAGCCTCCCGGGGAAGCTGAGATTACAGGTGCATGCCACCACGCCTGGCTAATTTTTGTATTTGTAGTAGAGATGGGGTTTCACCATGTTGGCCAGGCTGGTCTCAAACTCCTGACCTCAAGTGAGCCTCCTGCCTCCGCCTCCCAAAGTGCTGGGATCACAGGCATGAGCCACCAAGCTTGACCCTATCCATCCTTCCATGGTACATACGAACTGTGCCTGTGCCAGGTGCTGGGAATACCATAGTGAACAGGAGCAATGAGGTCCATGCTTTCTCTGGGGTTACTCTTTAGTTTGGGGAAAATGGGTACTGAACATTCTGCAGCTGAAATGCCTAATACTCCTAATAAAAGAAAACCAGAGAGATCAGAGAGAGCAAAAAGTGATGGAGAGTCTGTTTGGATTGAGTGATCCAGGAAGACGTCTTGGAGGAGATGGTATCAGCTGTCAAAGGCCAGGAAAAAGTGATGGAGGATCCATTTAGATTAGGTGATCCGGAAGGACTTCTCGGAGGAGGTGGTATTTGCTATAAAGAGCCAGAGATGATTTTCTAGGCAGAGGGGCCAGCAGGAGCCCTGGCCCTAAGGCAGGCATGAGCTTAGTGGGCTCAAAGACTAGGAAGGTCAGTGGGTCTGCCGCTGAGGGAGCAAGCGCAGAGGATGAGGCAGGAGGCAAGTCCGAGGCGGGGCCAGATAGAAGAGAACCCTGTCTCCTAGGTAGGAGGGAACGGGTTTGGAGGTGATAGCACAGGAGAAACAAGGTCTGCATTTTGGGAGATTTCATTTGTTGATGTTGGAGAATGGTCAACGGGGGTGAGGGTGGTGCAGAGAGACAGCTCGGGAGCCCAAGGCCCCTGCTGGAGACTGTCAAGCACCCGGGTAGCTCAGAACAGTAGAAAATGCCAGGAACAGGCCAGGGTGGTAGCTCATGCCTGTTTTCCCAGCACTTTGGGAGGCTGAGGTGGGCGAATCATGAGGTCAGATCGAGACCATTCTGGTTAACATGGTGAAACCCCGTCTCCACTAAAAATACAAAAAATTAGCTGGGCATGGTGGCGAGCGCCTGTAATCCCAGCTACTCGGGAGGCTGAGGCAGGAGGATTGCTTGAACCTGGGAGGCAGAGGTTGCAGTGAGCCAAGATCGCACCACTGCACTCCAGCCTGGGCGACAGCGTGAGACTCCATCTCAAAAAAAATAAAAAAGAAAGAAAGAAAAAGAAAATGCACAGAACAGGCACTCCGGTACCTGCCCCGATTTGAGCGCTGGACACACGGCTCACTGACAGTGTGACCTGAAGCCACAGCTGTCCCTCTCTGAGCCTCAGTGGCTTTTCCTGCAAAGCAGGGCGAAGAAGAGCTGCGCAGCCTCCTTCCCTGGCATGTGGTGAGAGTTGAGGTTGGGGCAAGACGTGGGGCCAGAGCTTTATAAACTCTGAGGTGCCAAAGGCAGCGCTGGCAGGTAGCAGGACCTGAGTCTGGGGCGACTTTGGGGGACTGATAAGGGGGTGACACTGTTTCTCCTACGGCTGAAATCACCCCTACGGCTCAGCCTCCATCCCTGCTGTGCTCTCCCCAGTCCTCTGGGTCTGGGGTCCCAGCTTGACGGATCCCTGGAGGCTGCCCATACCTCTCCCCCACCCTCCGTCCCTCCACTTTTTTTTCCCTGCATCTCCTTTTTAAAATAAAAACGCAGGCCGCTCGCGGCTCGCTGATGTTTATGCCTCAGTAATACATTATGTATTATTCTGTTTTAAGCACAGCTTTTGCATCCTGACAGTAACAATAAAATGTGACTATGGGATTGCTAATACAGACAGACTAATGTTTCCATCGCCCGCCTCTTTTTTTCTGCGTCCTAAGCACTTTTGAAAAGGCTCCTTTTATATTCCTAATAAAATTATAGCAAAATACATCGATTTACTGGAAAAGAGTTTAGGGTCGGGGTTGGAGTTTTTTCTTCTCCTCCCCCATGTGTGGGCTTCTTTTTTCCCCCCCAAAGACTGATGAATATTCTGAATCAAACCTCCTAAGTGCTACCTGACCCCCGACCCTGGCTGCATCTTCCTGCTGCTGGAGGGCCGGGCTCACCTGGCCCCAGCCCGCTTCAGGCGAGTGTGGATGTGCTGGGCACTTGGGCCGGGTGTTGGGAAGTGGGGGTGTGCGCGTGTGGTATTTTGGGGTGTCCATGTGTCATGAGGGTGTTCGAGTTTAAGTCAGGGTGTCATGTGAATGTGGGCTGTGCCTGTGTGTATGGCAGTGTCACGTGGATGTTGGGGTGTCTGTGTGTATGTCAGGGTCTGCCTGTGTGAAAGTTGGGGTGTCTGTGTGTTGAGGTGTGTGGGACTATGTAAAGGTGATTGTGGTTCTGTGTGTGTGTGTGCGTGCGCATGTGTGCTAGGTAACACCTACCAGTGTGACTGTTTCTGTGGGAGAATTGGAGAGTGGTGGGGGTTGGGGACTGAGCCTGGGTGCTACCGTGCTGGTGGGTGCCTTAGAGGCAGGGTGTGGTGAGTACTGGGCAGTGGGTGCTCCTGGATTTATGGGTGCAGGGCTATGAGTCTGTCTAGAGGGTCCTGGGGCCACTGATGGTCAAGGTCAGGTTTGTGTCACAGTGTGGGGTGGGCTGGGGATCGTCTGCCTAAGTCAGGGACCAGCAGTGATGTCCAGTTCTTTCCTGTTGGGGAATGTAGGTTACCTGTTTCCAAAAAGTCTGCATTATCAGGGAATTACTTTCCATCTGAAAAGTGGGGTCTCCTCCTAGCTGGCCTTTATTCATTTCTGTGCTGTGTGAGTGTGTCGTTCTGTCTGTCTACACAAGGCTCTGTGGGATCCTGTTGAATGTGAACGGGGCACAGGAGGGTGGTTCCTGGGGCACAGAGGCCACCGCAGGCTGTGGCTATGCCAGGCGTGGGGGCTGCACTGCCAGCACACAGACATCACTTCTCTGGAGGTGGGGAGTCCCTGCAGCTGTTGGTGGCCTCCTGGGCAGGGGTGGCACAGGGGTGGCAGGTGGGGGAAGGGCTCCTTCCAGGCCATATGAAGGAGAAGCTTTGGATGGAGAAGACCAGGCACCTTCCTCCTACCCCAGTGGGCTTCGGGAGAGGGAGGAAGGATGCCTTCCTCATCTTCACCAACATCAGTGCCAGCAACAGGGCGGCAGGTCCCGGTGGGCTAAGCAGGAAGCGGTGGTCCAAGCTTTCTGCCCTGGGCATGCACCTGGTGCCAGGACCCAGGATCTGGGGGCAAAGACTTTCTTTCCACCTCCTCTGCCTTGGTTCCCTGAAGCCAGACCCCTCCAGCTTTCACCCTGCCCCGAGAATCCACTGGAATGTGAAGACATCCCTGGGCTCTCCCCACCCCCACAGTGTGCCCCTCGAGGGAGTCTGAATCCCAGATCCTCAGGGACCCCCTGGGCACAGGGGCTGCTTCTGGGGCGTGGAGCTCAGGGGAGGGCCTGGCGGAGAAGCCTGGTTCCCCCACACCCCAGCCTCCGAGGAGCTGAGGACCCGCCTGCTGCTACAGCTCAGCCCCACTTCCTCTCCCCATCCTCTGCCCGCCCTCTCCGGAGTGTTTGCGGATCTGAACGATTCAGAAACAGGGAAAAAAAAAAAAAAGAATTGGGTTTTGTATACTAAGCACTTTTGAGGGCGATCTTGGGCCCCTAATCCAGAGGTTTATAACCTCCCCAGCTAATGCTCCCTGACACCGTGTTTTGATATCATTACTACATTATACGCACAATTTTTGAGTGAAAAAATACAGTACTTAGAAAGTCGAAATTCATAAATAAATTCATGTCAAACCGCACTTAATATTGATTTTGTTAGTGTTCAGATTCAATAATAAGGTACTGCGTGCATGAATATTTAAATATAATCATCATTTCTGCATCTCCTAATGGCCTCTGCTCCTCTACACTCAATTTAAACACAATTTAAAAACTATAATGTATTGAAAAATACTAGGATTTAGCAATAAATCATCATCGGGAGATTCCAGGCCTCTTATAGGGTGGCTCAATATGGGTTTCTCCGGGGACTGTACAATTAGATTCATGTTTTTAAACTTCTCAATTATCCATATACCATAATTTTATGTGAAAGTTTGTTTCGCTTCCCCCGCCCCCCGCCGCCCCCACCCCTTGTGGGGCCCCCCCACCCGGCCTCCCTCTGTAGGAAGCGGTAGAATATCGCTTAAGTGTTCTCTTAGCCAGAGTGGAGTGGGGTCAAAGGTGGCCGTCCTCAAACTGAATTAGAGGCCAGGCCTGCCAGAGGCAGCCGGCGCTGAGTCACTTAATCACATTATTTGGGAAAAATATAGGGGGGAAAGAGATAAAATGACTTAAAATGAACTTGCCAAGGAGGAAGTGGAGTTTTTTAGATTTATTTAAAAAGCAATCCTTGGCCTGATGAAATAGACGCAGGGCTGCGGCAGGATGTGGAGAGGTGGGGGCTGCCCTCTGGGAGCAGAGGGGCTTCCAGCTTGGCCCCTGGGTTCCAGATCTTTGTGAGCAATCCCTGGGGGTGCAGACGGCCCCCCATGGGTGAAGATAAAGAGGGTGCCCTTGGGACCTGGGGCTGCTGCTGGAGTCTTCTCATCTGGGAGCCTGGGGCAGGCTGGATCCGGGCTGCAAGGAGGGCAGGGCGTGGCAGGGCCCCGGGGCACATGGGGCTGGGCATGGTTCCCCAGTGGTAGCAGGCACAGCTGGCTCTGACAGATGGTTGTAGAAGTGGCACATCAGCAGGCATGGATGACAGGGGTGGATGGGGACCCGGGGCCTGGAGGAATGGTGCCCACACACCCAGTGTGTAGAATCCAGGGCCTACATATGGCTCCCGGGAGCCCCACAGCCACCGTGTCATGTAAGACGTGGTCATGCCAATTTTACAGATCAGTAAGCGGAAGCTCAGAGTGGGGAAGCCATTTGTCCAAGGTCACACAGCTACGAGGGGACAGCATCGGCATTTGAACCCAGCTCATTCTAGAGCCCGTGCTCTTTTTGCCTGGCGCCATGCCTCACTTGGAAGGTGCAGTTGGAGGGTGGGGATGATGTGGCCTCTGAGCCTTGGCCTCTGGCCTGCTCCAGAGGGCAGTTCAGCGGTTTACATCCTAGGGATGCGACCAGCACCTGCCCATGTGGGAAAGCGTCAGGGGCTCAGCAGGTTTGGATTCTGGAAAATCTACTGGCCTGCAGACACTGGGGACTGCGGCTGTGGCAGGCGGTGGCAGCGGCAGGTTGGGGGCACTTACATGGATCCAGAGCTGTTCCTCTGGTCCTGTCGCCAAGGAAAACCTGCGTAGTGTTGGAGCGACTGTGAGGGTGTGCCTAGGGCTGCCCTGGAACCAATGGGGTGGGCAGCTGGTGGGAGATGATGCCAGGCCTTCAGGGCAAGGCTTTCCACATTGGGCAAAAATGCCAGACCAGGACAGGGGCTCTAACTGGGGAGGGGAGGGCCACCAGAGGGCTGGCTCCCCAGCTGTGTCATGAGCAAGGACTGCAGCAGGGGCCCAGCCATCGCAGGGACGTGGTCAGGTGAACACGAGCAGAAAGACAGCACCCGGCTTCACATGTCACGGGAGGAAATCACACAGCGAGTGCCCGCCTAGCATGGTACCTGGCACACAATCAGCTGTGATTAGAAGGGCCTATCTGGGGCCAGCCTCGGGCTCCAGATCCCCAGTGAAGGGTGTTTAGTGTTTTTTTTCCTTCTGGCTTGCACTGTCTTGGTCCCTTTGGGTGGGTTTGGGGCTGTGGAGCTGGGTGCCTTGGAACCTGGACTCTGACTGGGGGAAAGCCAGACCCCCACATCAGCTGGCTTTGCAACGGGGACACCCATGGGACTGTGTCACCAGGCAGCAGGTTGCCTGTCCCCCGAGACCACAGGGCAGGCAGCTGAAGGAGCATCAAGGGCCCGAGTGCCAGGCGTCATGGCTCAGCCTCTCCAGCAGCCCAGAGCTTCCTGTCTCCTGCTAAGGCCATTGGTCATACATTCATTCATTCAGCAAATACCCGCTCCATACCGGACCCTCTTCTAGGCACAGAGATACAACAGTGAACAAAACACTATTGTCAACTGGGCATACTGGCTCATACCTGTAATCCCAGCACTTTGGGAGGCCGAGGCAAGTGGATCACTTAAGCCAGGAGTTTGAGACCAGCTTGGCCAACATGGCAAAACCCCGTCTCTACTAAAAATACAAAAATTAGCCAGGTGTGGTGGCTTACGCTTGTAATCCCAGCTATTTGAGAGGCTGAGGCGGGAGGATGGTTTGGACCTTGGAGGCAGAGGTTGCAGTGAACTGAGATCACACTACTGCACTCCAGTCTGGGTGACAGAGTGAGATCCTGTCTCAGAAAAACAAAACGAAACAAGAAACAAACAAATCCACTACTTTCAGCAGAGGACAGAACCTGTCTCTCGTCCGGAAGCCTCGGCCTCAGTTCCTCATCTATGATGAGGGGATTTGCACAACTGATTTCATCTACTGCCTAAATTGTGTCAATCTCGGAGGTGAAGGGGCATGAGACAAAAACGCCCCCCGCCCCCTGGTGAACTTCATTCTTTTTCCTGGGAATGGGCCTGACGGGACACTCATAGATAGAATTCTTTTCTTCTGTCTGCCACTCTTCAAGGCTGTGGTTCCCGGATTGTGAGGGCAGGAAAAGAGATGAAACAGAATACAATTTGGGAAAGTGGGAACCACTGTAAGCTCTTGAGCCACACGGAGGCCTATCCGGGCTTCTCTATTCCCAAAGTCCTGAGGAACACCGGCTCCTTGAGAAGCAGAAGGGGAGGGACAGCTGGGAGGGGGCCCAGCTGAGACCTCCAGCTAATTCCTGCACCCCAGCTCCCCATTCTCCCTGGCCTGGTTAGAGGTGGGATGGGAAGGAATGCATTTCCTTTGTCTTCATTGAAGCTACCGGCTGCCAGAAGGCACAGCCCAGAGCCTCAGACCTGTGGGACCCCTGTCTTCTGGACAGAAGGGGAGTTGTCAGGAAGAGAGAGGGCAGAGCTTGAGTGAGGTGTGGGCAGACAGGGTCCCAGGGTGGCCGCCCAGCCCCGAAGACAGGATGTAGTAGGGAGGGCCGGAGCCTGCAAGGAGCCTCTTCACCTCCCACGCCCTGCAATCCGCTTCCCCCAGGATGGTCTCCCAGATCTTCCCTGCAGGAACCTCGCTGAGCTTTCAGATCCCTGGAAGCTCACACGCCTGCATGTCCCTGCCCTCTTCCTGCAGGCCTCAGTTTGCTCATCTGTCCCATGGAGCTGCTCTAGCAGCGGTCCTCCCACGGGGCTGTTGGGAGAACCCCAAGGGACAGGCATAGATACGGCTGGGGAGCCAGAACTGGGGGAGAGCTCCTATTTGGGATCCTAGAGAGCCCCCGAAGGAATCAGGTTCTGAGGCTGCTGACAGACCACTGGGGACACCAGCCATGCCCTGGTCCTCAGGCACGGAAGGGAGGGCTGGTGCCTCCCGAGGCCCTGTCACTCTGGATCCAGGGCCTGTTTTTTTCTGGAAAACAAGCGACATTCATCACGAGTGACAGCCAGGCCCTAATGCAATCTCGGCTGGAGCCATGAATTGCAAATGTGCCACAGGGAGGAGGCTGCTCCATTAGGGCCCCCAGGGAAGCCACACACCTGGGCCCCCCGGGGTGCTGGTCAGCAGTAGGGACACCTCACAGACCCGGCAGGGGCCAGGGCTCCCAGAAGTCAACCTGGGCCAGGCCCTGCCACCTTGGGGTCCTTGGGTTCTCAGAGTGGGGTGGGGACCAGGCTCCAGCGTGGGCAGAAGCGGGAGCCGGTTCCTGGTGACTCAGAACTTGCTTTTGTCCCTCTCTGAGATTCACAGGAAAAAAATAAGCCACCGGGCAATTAACCAGAGCAAGTCGGGTGAGTGGGGTGGGGCAGGCAGCCCCAGAGGCCCCCACTCTGACACCTCACCCGCCTGGCAAGTGGGAGGGCCCCACCCTGGGGCTGGGAACACTCACGTGACCAGGGTGCCAGGGGCCCTGGGGGGCGGGGCCTGAGCTCTGCCCCTCGCCCCAAATGGGCCCTGCCCCCTCACCCTCATCTGGCCTCCTTCCAGCTACCCACACATGTGGGCCCCACCCCCTGCTGCCTCATCCTCCTGTGCCCAGGGGCTCTGCTCCTTTCCAAGGCCCTTGCCACCTCCACACGTGTGTGCCGGAACTTCCGGCTCTGCACACACATCTGTGCCACTGCCCTCCACTCCCCAGAGTGTGCCTGAGCCTCACGTGTGTGCCCAGCTTGCTGCCAGCCCAGCACTGAGTCAGGGCGTGCCTGCCCGTCTCTGGCACCCGGAGCAGACGAGTAGACGGATGGGTTTGTTTTTCCCTGTGTGTTTTGGGTTCAGGAAAAAAAAAAAAATCCACAAACGAGCTCTCCCTGGAGCGATTTTCCCTTCAGTTTTCTGCCCAGGTGTCTCTAAAGGGAACTTCATTGTCTGTTTCAAATTCATTTACACTTAACTCATCTAGAAGTTTTGCAAGAGCTATTTGAAGTCCAAGGAGCCTCTGAGCACCCTCTCCACCTCTCCCCACCCTTGTAATGAGCACTTTAACCCTTGGAGACCCAGAGCTGCCTCTGGGCCTGAGTCAAAGGCTCTGCGGTCCCCTTCCCTCCTGGGCATGGAAGCGAGCTTAGGAATGGCTAGGAGGCGGGAGTGGCGTGGGGCGGGCGAGGCTCTGTCCAGCTTGCCCCTCTTCTGGAACACACACCTCCCCGGGCATCTCTCAGTGCCCCCCTCTACAGTGGCCCCAGGCTCCACGGGGTGCCGGGCCCAGCTATTGGGGCTTTGAGCCTCCCCTCTAATTAATGGGTGCCTGCAAGGGTTGACCCAATCAGCCCCCAAATTAATCTCAATTATAGCGATTTGGTAACTGCAGCACTAGCCAGCCCGATTGAGCCGGGATTTCATCACCTGAGAATGGGGAGCCAGGACCTAGACAGCTCAGCCTCCATGTTATTGGCGGGGGGTGGGGGCGCAGGGGGCAGAATTGTGGGGGGAGTTGGGTGGGGCTTTGGTTCCTCAGGCAGCCCAGCCTTTATCACCACCATCAAGTTATTTCACACCAGCTAACAGATTGGCAGCCCAGCCTGCTGTCACCCCTCCCACACACACACCCTGTCCCAGGTACTGGGGCAGGTGGAGGAGGCTCCGGGTGGATCTCCGGCTGCCTCTCTAGGTCCCTTCAGCTCACAGCCTGGAGAGGAGGCTGCTGAGCCCAGTGGAGCCCAGAGAGATCAGGCTCTGGAACTCCCAGCTGGGCAAAGGTCCAAGCTCTAGACCCCGAGATCCAGCTGGGCTTCCTCCCCGGGACTGCAAGGCTGGGAGGCAGACGTGGGCAGATGACTCTGGTGCTCGGGCAGTTTCTTTGGGTTTCCAAAGCCCTTTCCCATCCAGTAACACTGGTTTGCTCCCAGCAATCACCGCAGGGCAGGGTAGCGCTATTAACTCCATTTTACAGAGGGGGACGTTGAGGCCCAGGGAAGAGACACGGCTTGCTCAGCGTGTCAGTACAGGAGCCAGCGCTCTACCAGGCTGCGGGACTCCCAGTGCAGTGCTCTTCCCATGAGAACACGCCGACTGGGAGACTGTCCTCCTGCTCCCAACTTCAGCACCCCCAGGTCCCCATGACACACCCAGCACCGCCTCCTCCTCTTCCTCCTCCCAGCGCTTTAACTGCTTCAGTGTGTAGCCAATTTTTGCTCATTCATTCAGGCAGGCAGGAGGTTTCTCCAAAGTTCAGTTTCCTCAACTGTAAAATGGGGTGAAAATCATTACATCTGCTCCCCCCCAATCCACAGGGGTCCCTCCCTCCTCCTCCTTCCTTCCTTCCTTTCTTTCCCACCCTTCCCCTTCCTTCCTTCCTTCGTTCCTTCCTTCCCTTTTCTTTCTTTCTTTTGTTCTTTCTTTCTTTCTCTCTCTCTCCCTCCCTCCCTCCCTCCCTTCCTTTCTCTCTTTCTCTCTTTCTGACAGTCTTGCTCTTGTTGCCCAGGCTGGAGTGCAGTGGTGCAATCTCTGCTCACTGCAACCTCCGCCTCCCGGATTCAAGGGATTCTCTGGCCTCAGCCTCCCCAGTAGCTGCGATTACAGGTGTGCACCACCGAGCATGGCTGATTTTTGTATTTTTGGTAGTGACGAGGTTTCATCATGTTGGCCAGGATGGTCTCGAATGCCTGACCTCAAGTGATCCTCCCACCTCGGCCTCCCAAAGTGCTGGGATTACCAGTGTGAGCCACTGAGCCCAGCTCCCTGCAGGGTACTTTCTATGTGCTGAAAGCTCTTCCAGTGTGAGGCTTCAATTGTCATCGTTATGAAGAGTCAGGGTGGCCGCAGAGGGTTCCCGGCAGTTCCCGGTCTCTTCCTCAGCCATGGGTCATGTTCATGGGGACAGAGGAGAGTGGGAGGGCCGCCTCCTTGGGGACAGGCTATGGCTCTCCATGTGGAATCCAGGCAGGGGAGGCCAAGCAAGGGAGGAAGTCTTTGGGGCTCTTCCTCATCACCCTGCCCCCATCCACACACCAGTCAAGACCCCTGTGTCATAACACTCCAGGAGGACTACAAGGTCCTGTCACCACTCCCTGAACACATGAATGAATGAATCGGGTCCTACATCGTGCGGAGGAGACGCTTAACACAGCTCAAGCTACCACCTCGAGCCCTCCTGCTACCTCCTTCCACCCTGGCCTCTGGGGGGCTGCTGTCTCCAGGCCCCAGTCTGTGCATTCTTGGCAATAGCCTCGGGGTAACTCCCACCATCCCACTCTCTCAGCCCTGGGCCTGGTTGGACGACTGAAAGGGGTCCAGAGGTCAGGATGGGATTCTCTTGGGAGTGCTTTGCCAAGCTCCCAGCATCACCCGTGAGCCCAGGGAACCACTCAGAAGGGCTGCCACCCTGCAAGGGAGCCAGGGTCCCTGCACGTTCTCCTGCCGGCCCCCACTTCCCGCAAACGCAGTGGCAGGATGATTGATTTTGCGGGAAGAGCAGCCCCGAGGGTGGGGGTGGGGAGCCGGGGCGCCAGGGGATCCTCACTCCATTTGCTTGTGGCTGTGAGTCAAGGCCAGGTCCCTCTGGGCAGGGTGTGAGGTGTTCCCCGCTGCGCCCGCTGTGGGGCAGGGACGGCCTTATGGGATTTCCCACAGCAGGACCGGGGCCTTGGGGGGCCCAACAACCTTGAGGGGGCCCTGAGACCCCTGGGACTCCTGGTCAGCCCGTTGGAGGATGTGGCTGGTGTGGCTCACTCCAGGGAACATGAATCCTCTGTGGCTTGGTCTGAATTCTGCAGCTGGGCTGGGGAAGCATAAGGGCAGGGAGAGGGTCTGTGCTGGGCTGAGCAGGTCCCAGTTTGCCTGGGACTCCTGTGTTACAGCCAGGCCTGCAGAGCTCCCTAGGGACCAGAGGGGGAAGGAGAGAGCTCTGAGCCATTCGAGAGTCATGGGTACCTATGCACAAAGACAGGCAGACAGACAGACAGACACACACACACACACTTTCCAGGATTCACCAGGACTCAGGGTCAGGTCCTCAAGACCTCATACCCACACACATGAGCACCTCACACAGGTGCACGATGTCCCGGAAATGCGGTAGATGAGCCCCTCTCCACATGGCTGCCCCAGTAGCGGATGCAAAGACAACCATACCTTCAGTCAACAGCAGGGAAAGGGGGTTTTTCTTTTCTCTTGTTCCTATTGGAGAGACAGGCAAACCGAAACCCAGGAAGGGAAAATGATTCAGACCCTGGGTGAGTTGGCAGCCGTGAGCGAGTCCCAGGAGGTCACCTAGATTCAGGATGCTCCAGAAAAACAGGTCAGAACCCTCTCCGTTTGTCACATTTGTCCCCAGGCTCTTGGGCCTGGCACAGGTGTGTGTGTAGTGGAGGTGGGGCTGTGGAGGGCAGGGAAACAGCTTTTTCTAGCTGGGAAGGGGACAACTTCTACCTGGAATGAGAATCGCGGAGGACTTTTTGTTTGTTTTTTGGTTTTGTTTTTGTTTTTGAGATGGAGTTTTGCTCTTGTTACCCACGCTGAAGTGCAATGGCGCGATCTCGACTCACCACTATCTCTGCCTCCTGAGTTCAAGCGATTTTCAGCCTCAGCCTCCCGAGTAGCTGGGATTACAGGCATGCGCCAGAACACCTGGTTAATTTTTTTTTTTTTTGTATTTTTAGTAGAGACGGAGTTTCTCCATGTTGGTCAGGTTGGTCTCGAACTCCTGACCCCAGGTGATCCGCCCTCCTTGGTCTCCCAAAGAGCTGGGATTACAGGTGTGAGCCACTGTACCTGGCCCACAGAGGACTTTTTGTAGGAAGGGATGGCAGGAGTTCTTCATGAAGGAGGAGGAGGAGGTGAGCAGGAATTTGGGATTAGGACCCTGGGGGAGAGTTTGGGGAAGCTTTGTATCTTGACTTGGGTGAAGGGAGGGAGCAGCCTCTGGGAGCAGACGGCAGCTGGAAGGGGTTGTGGGGGTGGGTTTTCCAGTGCAGTGCTTCCTGTGGGTCTGCAGTGTTTCCAGGCTGCGCCCAGTGCTACATAAGACCCAGGGGAATTCCCCACAGCCAGCCTCGCCTCCAGGGACCTTGCAAGCCAGCTGGGGGAACAGATCACCCCCCAGTCATGCAGAAAAGCATCCAAATAAAGTCATGAAATCATGGTGAGGGGTACCAGTAACCCCCAACCCAAGCTCAGTCAATGCCACTGGAGCTCATGAGACTGAGGGTGGCTCATGCTTCCGGGAGGGCTGGGTCTCGGTCAGTGCAGAGAAAGGACACCCAGGTGGGCAGAGGCTTGCAGAGGGGACCTAAAGAGACTGACGCAGGCCTGCCTTTTAGATTCTGTCTGGGGAAGGCTGGAGAGACCACAGCAGCCCTTACAGACTCAAGCACCCAAGCATCCCCAGCCCCACTCAATACCCAGAGATTCATCATGAGCCACCCTGTTTCCTCTCCCTCTACGCCCAGGACACGCTGTTGACTGAGCCTTGGTGAGTGCGACTGTAGAGGCTCCGAGAAGGCCTGCAGAAGTGAAACTGCTGGATTCGTGAAACTACTTGGACTCTTTTTGGTTTAGATATTATTAGTTTCTTATAAAAGAGAGACATACAAATTATTTACACGGTGAAACTTTCAGAACTGCAGTGGAATGGGCAGTTTCACACGATGCCATTTCAATAAGCGATTAATTTCAGTCCACATACATCCCAAAAATGTCACCATCTCTAAATAAGACATGGTCCTTATCGGCTTCTGGATCTCTGAGTAAGTGGAGGTTGCTGGAGGGTGGCACACCCAGAGACGGCATGGAAGCTCCTCGCCCCTTGCCATATACCTCACCCCAAGCATCTCTTCATCTAAAACCTTAAAGATAAAGCAAAAACCCACCTAACTTCTTGGTTGACAATATGGGCTGGATACTTAAGTTTCTTCTTCCTATAGTCATTACTGCTTTACAAATTCAGGAATATAAAGAAAATCTAAAATAATAATAATAATAAATAAACAAAAAGAAAAAGATGACTGGGCTTGGTGCTCATGCCTGTAATCCCAGCACTTTGGGAGGCCAAGGAGGGTGGATCACTTGAGGCCAGGAGTTGGAGACTAGCCTGGCCAACATGGTGAAACTCTGTCTCTACTAAGAATACAAAAATTAGCTGGGTATGGTGCCATGCACCTGTACTCCCAGCTACTCAGGAGGTTTAGGCAGGAGAATCACTTGAACTCGGGAGGCAGAGGTTGCAGTGAGCAGAGACTACGCTACTGCACTCCAGCCTGGGCAACAGAGTGAGACCGTCTCAAAAAAAAAAAGGCAAGAAAAGAAAGAATCCTTGTTGCATGCCTCCATGTTCTGGGAGAATAACTGGATCTCCAGCTTTCACTGTAACTAATTGAATCTCCCTGCCTTCTCTTTGGAGCTGCTGCTGTTGCTTGCAATACTTTTCTGGAAGCATCAGGCCTCATTTGGTTAGTTTCAGCTGCACTCAACCAATACTGGGTCAAAAAGCAAAAGAAACTTCCTAACTCTTGCCGTGCCATGCCTCCCGCCACCAGAGTTTGTACTCATGCTTAGGTTCTCTCTCTCTCTCTTTTTTTTTTTTTGAGATGGAGTTTCCCTCTTGTTACTCAGGCTAGAGTGCAATAGTGCGATCTCAGCTCACTGCAACCTTCACCTCCAGGGTTCAAGTGATTCTCCCGCCTCAGCCTCCCGAGTAGCTGGGATTACAGGTGCCCACCACCATGACCGGCTAATTTTGTATTTTTAGCAGAGATGGAGTTTCACTAAAAATATGGGCTGGTCTCGACCTCCTGACCTCAAGTGATCCGCCTGTCTCAGCCTCCCAAAGTGCTGGGATTACAGGCATGAGCCACTGCACCTGGCTGCTTCTGTTCTCTTTACCTGATCATTGTCAAACTTTCCCGACTCTTCAGAATCTTGGTTTTGGCCACCTATTATGACAATAACGTGCTGTGGAAATAGCATTTGGAAAATGCTGACCTAAATCCTTAAAAATTCCCTTTTTCCTGATTACTAAAGCATCGCAATTTCCGTGTTCATTGTAAGAAATATGGAAAATATAATAAGGAATAGAAAAGAATGTTCCAGCCGGGTGCATTGGCTCATACTTGTAATCCCAGCACTTTGGGAGGCCGAGGTGGGCGGATCATGAGGTCAGGAGTTTGAGACTAGCCTGACTAACATGGTGAAGCCCTGTCTCTGCTGAAAATAAAAATAAATAAATAAAAAATTAGCTGGGCGTGGTGGTAGGTGCCTATAGTCTCAGCTACTTGAGACGCTGAGGCAGGAGAATCGCTTGAACCCAGGAGGCGGAGGTTGCAGTGAGCTGAGCTTGCCCCACTGTACTCCAGCCTGGGCAACAAAGCAAGACTCCTCAAAAAAAAAAAAAAAAAAAAAGAACAAAAAAAGAAAAGAATGTTCCAATCCTTCAATATCTCATCATCCACTCTTTTTTTTTTTTTTTCTATGAATGTGTAGGGGTTAGGGGAATGGATAAAAATGTGTAAATCTGAATTAGGATCATATAACTTTTTATTTTTTATTTTTTTAAGGATCAATATGAAGTCATAAGGATCATATAGTTTCATATTCTGCTTTTTTCTGCATTTTATGATTTACTTAATACATGCAAAAGAGTATATGTACAGTTTAAAGAATAATAATAAAACAAACAACCAGACATCCACTCCCAAAGTGCTGGGATTGCAGGTGGTAGCTCACACCTGCAATCCCAGCACTTTGGAAGGCAGAGGCGGGAGGTTGAGACCAGCCTGGGCAACACAGTGAAACCCTGCCTCTATCAAAATAAATATACAAGAATTAACTGGGCGTGTTGGCATATACCTGCAGTCCCAGCTACATAGGAAGCTGAGGTGGGAGGATCAGCTGAGCCCAGGGAGGCTGAGGCTACAGTGAGTTGTGTTCACACCACTGCACTCCAGCCTGGGCGACAGAGTAAGACCTTGTCTCAAAAGAAAATAGAAATAATAAATAAATAGCTCTCTTCCTTTCCCCGCCGTCGTGGCGTGTGCTTTACTCCGTTTCTCACCACGTCTTCTCACAAGACTTTCAGAATTAAGCGATTCCTGGCCAAGAAACAAAAGCAAAATCGTCCCATTCCCCAGTGGATTCGGATGAAAACTGGTAATACAATCAGGTACAACTCCAAAAGGAGACATTGGAGAAGAACCAGGCTGGGTCTATAAGAAGTTACACATGAGGTGGCACACATATTCATGCTGTCTGAAGGTCACAATCGTGACCTGAGAAATGTCACCGCTATCTGGAGAAGTCTGAACAGTTTCCTCTCTGGATCTGTTATGAAGGCATTAGTTAGCACAACCCACAGTGCTTCCATTGTTCAAAAAAAAAAAAAGAAGGCTTTGGTTGCCTGGGTTCGGTAATAAATATGTGAGATCTTTCAATAAATAAATAAATAAATATTCTTTGAGAACTGGAATTCTGGTGGCTGCCTAGTGTTCCTTCAATAAGTGTACCCATATTTTATTCAACCAATTCCACTTATTTTTTTCTTGAGATGGAGACTCACTCTGTCACCCGGGCTGGAGTGCAGTGGTATATGATCTCTGCTCACTGCAGCCTCCGCCTCCCAGTTTCAAGCAATTCTCCTGCCTCAGCCTCCCATGTAGCTGGGATTATAGGTTCCCACTGCCAAGCCTGGCTAATTGTTTATATTTTTAGTAGAGACAGGGTTTCACTACGTTGGCCAGTGTGGTCTCGAACACCTGACCTTGTGATCCACCTGCCTCAGCCTCCCAAAGTGCTGGGATTACAGGTGTGGGCCACTATGCCTGGCCAGTAGGTACTATTCTTATTCCCATTGTACAGATGAGCAAACTGAGGGTCACAGAAGTCAAGTGAATTGCGCCAGATCACACAGAAAGTGGCAAAGCTGGTTCTTGAACCAGCAGTCTGGTTCCAGAGCCTGAGCTCTTAGCCACTGTGACATGCTTTGGTTAGTTCATTCATTGATATTATCTACTGAGACCTACTTGGTGCCAGGAACTATTACAAATGATAGGTATGTAGCAGTAAACCAAACAGATAAAAATCTCTGCCCTACATTCTAGCTGGGGCAACAGTCAGTAAACACAGTAAGTAGACTCTTTACATTGTTGAAAGGTGGCAAGTCCCCTGGCAAAAAAAAAAAAAAAAAAAATGTAATAGGAAAGAGGTAGAGGGGGCTGAGCACCGTGACTCATACCTGTAGTCCCAGCACTCTGGGAGGCCGAGGTGGGCAGATCACCTGAAGTCGAGGCCAGCCTGGCCAACATGGCGAAAACCCATCTCTACTAAAAATACAAAAAATTAGCCAGGCGTGACAGTGCACGCCTGTCATCCTAGCTACTCGGGAGGCTGAGGCATGGGAATCACTGGAACCCAGGAGGCAGAGGTTGCAGTGAGCTGCGATCACGACACTGCACTTGAGTCTGGGAGACAGAGCAAGACTCCGTCTCAAAAATAAAAAAGAAAGAGAAAGAGAGAGAGAGAGAGACAAAAAAGAAAGAAAGAAAGAAGAAATTAAAGAAAGAGAAAGAGGAAAGAAGGAAGGGAGGGAGGGGGAGGGAAAGAGAGAGAAAGAAAGAGAAGAAAGAAAATAAATAGAAAGAGGAAGGAAAGAAGGAATGAAGGAAGGAAAGAAGGAGGGAGGGAGGGAGGGAGGGAAAGAGGGAAAGAGAAGAAAGAAAGAGAAAGAAAGAAAGAAGAAAGTAAAGAAAGAGAAAGAGGAAAGAAGGGAGGGAAGGGGAGGGAAAGAGAGAGAAAGAAAGAGAAAGAGAAGAAAGAAAAGAAAGAGAAAGAGGAAGGAAAGAAGGAGGGAGGGAGGGAGGGAAAGAGGGAAAGAAAGAAGAAAGAAAGAAAGAAAAAGAAAGAAAGAAGCAAAGAAAGAAAGAAAAAGAAAAGAAAAGCAAGAAAGGTAGAGGGAGTACAGGAGTGGGCATCCAATTTCAAATAGAGAGGTCAGGGAGGGCCTCCTGGAGAAACAGACATTCATGCCAAGACTTGAAGAAGGTGAAGGAGAGAGCCCTGTTGAGATCTGAAAGGAGAGCACTCCGAGCAGAAGCACCTGTAAGCGCAAAGGCCCCGGGGCAGAGTGGCCCTACTGTCCCAGGAGCAGCAGGGAGGCCAGTGGGCCAGAGTAGAGTGAGCGGTGAGGTGGGAGGAGGTGAGATGAGAGAGATGATGGAGGAGATGCAGATGGCGGGGCTCTGGGGGCCGCTGTGCTGGCTTCGACTTTTCTCTGATCCCGGTGGGAGCCACAGAGGGTTTGAAGCAGAGCTGCGACATGATCCAGCTTATGTCTACCAGGAGCCCTCTGGCTGCTGGGTGGAGACTTTCCGTAGAGGGCAAAGGTAAAAATCTCGGAGGCTGCTGTGACAGTCAAGGGTGATAGTGGCTCTGACCAGGCAGGTAGTGTGGGCTGGAAAGAAGAGGCTTCCTTCAGGATGAATTTTGAAAATAGAGTTGACAGGGTTTGGGAATCACTTGGCTATGGGCCTTTTTTTTTTTTGAGGCAGAGTTTCACCTTGTTGCCCAGGCTGGGGAGCAATGGCGCGATCTTGGCTCACTGTAGCTTCTGCTTCCTGAGTTCAAGAGATTCTCCTGCCTCAGCTTCCCAAGCAGCTGGGACCACAGGCATGTGCCACCACACTCGGCTAATTTTTTTGTATTTATAGCAGAGACAGGGTTTCACCATGTTGGCCAGGCTGGTATCGAACTCCTGACCTTAGGTAATCTACCTGCCTTGGCCTCCCGAAGTGCTGGAATTACAGGTGTGAGCCACACGCCCGGCCGGCTGTGGGATAGTTTTAAAAGAGAGAAATCCAAATGGCCAAGCCTTGGAGAAGGGGAGATGCCATTGGCACAGCTGGGAAGCCTGGGAGGAATGCGGTCGGAACATGTTATGTTTGGGAGTGAGGAGACATCACTGAGAGCTTGGTGTCCTGCTCTCTCCTGGGTGCATAGGAGGATGGGACATGTTTCCACATTGAAGTTAGATGTGGTCATGAGACTAGCTCTGGCCAGAGAGGTGTGGGTGGGAGTCATATGTGTGATTTCTGGGTCAGGGCATTTAATCACCTCCAACTCCACAGCTTCTGTCCTGAGGTTGCCTAAGGAGGAGGCACTGAGGTGTAACCTCCATTAACCTGGGTTACTGAGTGACTCATGAAGGAAAGCCCCCCGCCTACCTGCCCTGGACATGTATCATCAGAAAGAAATAAGCCTTTATTATTCTAAGACACTGAGATTTTGATGTTGTTTGTTACAACAGCATATTTTATCTCATCTCTTGACTGACTAATACAGGAACCTATTAGCAGGACTGTCAGGTAAGGTTGCACAGGTTGTACACTGTACCAGGGCAGCATAACCAAGGGGGTTTTGTTTTGATCAGAGGCCTGTCTGCTTTCCAGGTCCTGCACACAGGTGAAAGATGGTGTTACGCTGTATTTATGCTCTCTCGCTCACAGCCTCTCTGGGAAGGCCAGTGTCCACCTCCACCCAAGTCTAAAGCTGTCAAGGCTGCATCACAGGGCAGGGGTGGCGGGGGGAGTGGTCTGAGCGTGACTGTCGCCTTAGTACCTGGTGTAAGTGAGCAGGAGTGTGTGCCTGGCCTGGGCTGCTATCCCCAGGAAAGCCACTTCCCAGCCAACCCAGGCCAAGCTAAGGGGGTGAGTCCAGGGGCACTGCCATGCCCCAGCCCCGGCACTGCTTCTAATGGATGCATAGGCTCTGGCCACAGATGTAATAAGAAGTTTGAGTTATGGAACTGCTGTTCAGATGAACTGAAGCTGGATGCTACTGATTAAACCCTAGAGTCAGTGCCCTTCCCTCTTCCTTCGCAAGGGCCAGTCTAGGGCTGCCTGGCCCAGCTTAGAACAAACAGGGGCGCTCTGCCTTCTCCTGTCCAGCCTTCCTGCCATTGGATGGAATAACGTGCTGTGCCAAGTCTTTAAGAAAATTTCTTTTGCTTTAGAAAGTCACTTTCTCCTGACTGGCTAAGGGCAGTGTCAGCTGGAGGCAGCACCTCTTCTTCCAGTGCAGATGTGGAGCAGACAGACTATGGACATGCCCGAGGCTCCGGGGAGAGGCTTCAGCGACAGATAGAAGTTTAGAAACTGTTGCCTGGACACGGTGGCTCTTGCCTGTAATCCCAGAACTTTGGGAGGCTAAGGTGGGCGGATCATGAGGTCAAGAGATCGAAACTATCCTGGCCAACATGGTGAAACCCCATCTCTATTAAAAATACAAAAAAATGGGCCAGGTGTGGTGGCTCACGCCTGTAATTCCAGCACTTTGGGAGGCCAAGAAGGGCAGATCACCTGAGGTCGGGGGTTTGAGACCAGCCTGACCAACATGGAGAAACCCCATCTCTACTAAAAATACAAAATTAGTCAGGCATGGTGGCGCGTGTCTGTAATCTCAACTACTCAGGAGGCTGAGGCAGGAGAATCACTTGAACCGAGGAGGCAGAGATTGCGGTGAACCGAGATCACACCATTGTACTCCAGCCTGGGCAATGAGAGCAAAAGAACTCCATCTCAAAAAAAAAAAAAAAAGTATATATATATATATATATATATATATAAAATTACATGAGCATGGTGGTGCATGCCTATAGTCCCAGCTACTCAGGAGGCTGAGACAGGAGGGTCACTTGAACCCAGAAGCACAGAGTTTGCAGTGAGCCAAGATTGTGCCACTGCACTCCAGCCTGGTGACAGAGCGACACTCTGTTTCAAAAAAGAAAAAGAATTTTAGAAATTGTCGGCATACGCTTGGTGTTTAGAGCGGAGGCACAGAGGAGATCTCGGAGGGAGGGGTGATGTGGAGAAGAGTCAGAGGACCCTTGGGTGTTTATGGTGGGGACAGGGAAGAGGAAGTTGCAGAGGAGACTGGAAGGGGCAGCTGGGGAGGAGCAGCCAAATAAGGAACAGGCGTTTAGGAGGTTGGAGGGATCACTGGGCTCAGTGCATGGAGGACCCGCAGACCAAGGGCTGCAAGCTGATGACTGGGCTTTGCTCCCTGGACCCTGGACTAGAGCAGTTAGTGGCATAGAGGATGTGAGGGGAGGAACCGGAGCTCCCTGAGTCTGAGAATGGATGGTAGTGGAGGGGAGGTGGGGCCAAGGGAGAAGTGAGGCTGATGAGAAACAGCCCAGGACAGGGACAGCTCCCGCCACTTGAAATGGAGCTGGAGCGCTGTCCCCATGGAATGAGAGGGATGGGTCCAGGGCTGCGGGAGGTGCTGGCCTTAGACGGGAGGTGCCATCTGCCATTAGATTGCCAGGTTGCCGGCCTGGAGTGTCCCGGTTCCAGGCCCCTAGCAGCACCGCTGGAGGATGGCCTGCTTCCTGTCTGCCCACACCCCACTGGAGATTCCACAGTGCACTCAGAGCCTCTCCTCATGGGGTTTCCAGTCCCTTCCCCGGCTTGGGTGCTGATCTCTGGGGGGTCTCCCACCTGGGCAGGAATCAGGGTCCACATGGGCCTTTCCCCACCAGGCCCTGATGAAGCTGCAGACGTGGGAACTAGGCCCAGAGAAGTTAAGTCACTTGCCCAAGTTCAGACAGCTGTTAAGTGGTGGATTCAAATTCAGCCCCAATTCTGCCCAACACTCTCCTGCTCCAGGCATCAGAAGAGGGAATCCGATCCTCCCTGTCAGCGTGCCTGTGGGCCGCGCGGGCTTTGGCTCCCGCTGCTTCTGTGTTTACGCCTGAAGTGCTTTCGTGGGGTCAGCTGAGGAAGGGCAAGGCCAGCGGCCGGATCTGGGGTGTGAGGGCCATCTCCTCAAGGAACCCACTCATAAGCAGGGAGCCAGAGAATGAGCGGGGTTAGGCTTGGTGAGGAGCGATGGCAGGGGGCGTCCCTGGCAGAGGGCAGAGCGCGGGCAAAGGCCTGGAGGCTGGAGCGCAGTGGGTTAGTCTTGGTGAGGAGCGATGGCAGGCGGGGATCCGAGGGCAGTTCGGGAAACCGAGGAAGCCCGCTGACCCGGGCGGGCGTGCCCGGGCTTCGGAAGGGTCTTCAGCCTCGCCCGTCGGGCCGGGCCGGGCACCTCCGCTGCGCCCGCGGAGCCCAACCGCCAGCCCCGGGGCCGCCTGCTTGGAGCCAGCCTCGCCCCGCCCGCGCGGTGGTCGCCCGGCCGCCCCGGGGCGTCTAATGGGCTGCCCGGCCTGCGTTCCGGCGAGTGGTCCCGGCTGCGCTAATGTGCGGTCGCCCCGCCCGCCGGCAGCTGGTGCCCCCGCGTCGACCCCGGGCGCCGGTCGATACGCATCAGGCGGCGGGCGGGCGGCCGGGAGCCCCCACGGCGCCCCCTCCCCCGGGCCCGCCGACTGCCGAGCTGGGGCCTCCCGCGCCGGAGGCGGGAGGGTGGGTGGGGAGGGGCGCCCGGTCCGAGAACGCCGGCCGCGCCCACCCCGCGCCCCTCCGCCCTCCTGGCGCGGGCCAGACCCCGGCCTCTTCTCCCCTCCCTCCCGCGCCTCTTCTCCTGTGGGGACCCCGCTCCCCGCCTCCCCTTCTCTGTCTCTCCAGGGCGCTCCCCGGGACCGCTCGGCCGCCCCCCGCGGGAAGCTGTGGGCTTCGGGCGTCTGGAGCCTCCCGCCCCTCTAGCCTGGGAGACCCGAGTGACGGCTTTAGGGACAAGACCAAGGCCAGGGTCACAAATCCCGTGATCCTGGGCGGGGACCTGGGTAGTGCGCGGATGAGTCACTTGGTGCAAAACTTCAGGAGGCGCCCAGAAATCAAGATAAATAATACTTTTGTGCAAAAAAAATTTTTTTTTGAAACGAGAGCCTCGCTCTGTCGCCCAGACTGGAGTGCAGTAGGACGATCTCGGCTCACTGCAACCTCTGGCCTCCCGGGTTCAAGCGATTCTTCCCCCCGCCCCCACCAGCCTCCAGAGTCGCTGGGATTACAGGCATGTGCCACCATGCCTGGCTAATTTTTGTATCTTTGTAGAGACGGGGTTTCACTATGTTGGCCAGGCTGGTCTTGAACTCCTGACCTCAGGTGATCTGCCTGCCTCTGCCTCCCAAAGTTCTGGGATTACAGGCGTGAGCCACCGTGCCCGGCCTGCAATACTTTTTAAAATCACAATTAATGCAAAAATTTTCCTGGTGACCAACATATCAAAATTTTAAATACAGACAACAGCAGTAACGGCCTAGTTGAGCGACACTGGAGCCTGCGACAAAGGAAAAATCAGAATACTGATCCTGATATTTAAACTTTTGAGATTTTGTTCATTGTAGATTGTTCACCACGGATTTTAAAGGAGACCGATTGGTTGGTACTTGGACTGTGGGTGAGAATCCACTCCCTGGACTACAATTAACCAGTGAGAAAGTATCACGTGCAAGCATCTTAATTATCTCTTTAAAAAACAGCTTTATTGGGATATAACTTACATGCCATACAGTTCACCTGATTTAAAGTGTGAAATTCAGCTGGGTGCAGTGACTCATGCCTGTAATTCCAGCACTTTGGGAGTCTGAGGCAGGAGGATCATTTGAGGCCAGGAATTCAAGACCGGCTTGGACCACATAACAAGACTCAGTCTCTACAGAAAATGTGAAAGTCAGCTGGGTGTCATGATGTGCCCCTGCAGTCCCAGCTACTGGGGAGGCTGATATGGGAGGATCGCTTGAGGCCAAAAGTTGGAAGCTGCAGTGAGCTATGATCACACCACTGCACCCCAGCCTAGGCAAGAGAATGAGGCCTTGTCTCAATCATAATAATAAAGTGTGAAATTGAATGATTTTTAGTATATGCAGAATTGTGCGGCCATCATCAGGTAATTTCAGAACATTTCATCACTCCTAAAAAAGCCCTGTGATCACCAGCAATCACACCTCATTCCCTTCTCAGTATCCAGCCCTGGGCAAGCACCAGTCTGTTTTCTGTCTCTGGATCTGCTTATTCTGGATATTTCATATAAATGGAAACAGACCATCATACATCTCTGTGCATTGCTTTTCCACTGAAATCTGTGTTTTCAAGGTTTGCCCGTGTCCCAGCATGTAATCTCAGAATTGCATTCATTTACGTTGTTAAACAGTAGCCCATTGTATGGATATACCACATTTTGCTCACTCATTCATCAGCTGATGAACAGTTGGGTTTCCGATTTTGGCTACTATGAATTTGCTTCTGTGAACATTCCTATGTAAGTTTTTGTGTGGGCAAAACTTTTTTTTTTGAGACAGAGTCTTACTGTGTGGACCAGGCCGAAGTGCAGTGGTGCCATCTTGGGCACCTTGAAACCTCCATCTCCCCGATTGAAGCGATTCTCATACCTCAACCTCCCAAATAGCTGGGGTTACAGGCGCTGGCCACCACACCCAGCTAATTTTTGTATTTTTAGTAGAAACAGGATTTCACTATGTTGGCCAGGCTGGTCTTGAATTCCTGGCCTCAAGTGATCGACCCACCTCGGCCTCCCAAAGTGCTGGGATTACAGGCATGAGCCACCACGCCTGGCCAACAAAACGTTTTCATTTATTTTGAGTATATACCCAGGAGTAGAATTGTTGGCTCACACAGTAACCCCACGTTTAGCATTTTGAGGAATTGCCAGACTGTTCTGTGGTTGTACCATTTACAACCCCACCAGCAATGTCTAAAGGTTCCTCTTTCTCCACACCATTGCCAACACTTGCTATTATCTGTCTTTTTGCTTATAACCATCCTAGTGGTATGAAGTGGTACTTGTTATTTGGATTTGCGTTTTCCTGGTGGCTGATGGTGGTGAGCATTTTTTCACTCATTTATGGGATGTTCGTATAGCTTCTTTGGAGACATGTTTGTTCAAACCCTTTGCCCTTTTTCAAATATCTTAATTATCTTTTATATGAATGACATGACATCACACCACGTTTGTTATTCCGAGGTGCTTCTTTGCCCTTGACAGCATGTTTTGGAGATCTTTTCATGATATTTACAGATTCTCATACATCGACCTCACTATTTTTAGTAGCTGTTCAGGGTTCCACAGTGTGGCAATGCCGTAAGTATTTATCCAATCTCTGATCGATAGACATTTATGTTTTTTCAAAAATATTTTCTTTCTTTTTTTCAGACAGTGTCTCACTCTGTCACCCAGGCTGGAGTGCAATGGCTCGGTCTCGGCTCACTGCAACCGCCGCCTCCCGGGTTCAAGCAGTTCTCCTGCCTCAGCCTCCCGAGTGGCTGGGATCAAAAATATTTTCTATTAAAAAAGGCGAAGTAACAGATATCCTTACATCCATCTTTGTCCACCCAAACAAGTCTTTCTGGAAAAGAGAACCCAAGAAGTGGAATTCCTGGGTCAAATGTTTAAATTCAGTAGATATTAACAAATTGTTCTGGCCAGGTGTGGTGGCTCACACCTGCAATCCCAGCACTTTAGGAGGCCAACGGGGGCAGATTGCTCGAGCTCAGGAGTTAGAGACCAGCGTGAGCAACATGGCAAAACCCAGTCTTTACAGAAAAAAAAAAAATTAGCCAGGCTTGGTGGCACGCACCTGTAGTCTCAGATATTTAGGGGACTGAGGCAGGAGGATGGCTTGAGCCCAAGAGATCGAGGCTACAGTAAGCCAAGGTCACACCGCTGCACTTCAGCCTATGTGACAGAGTGAGACCGTGTCTCCAAAAGAAAAAAAAAATAAAAATAAAAAATCAAGCTGGGTTTGATGGCTCATACTTGTAATACTAACACTTTGGGAGGTCAAGGTGGGCAGATCACCTGAGGCCAGGAGTTCAAGACCAGCCTGGCCAACATGGTGAAACCCAGTCCCTATGAAAAATACAAAAATTAACCGGGTGTGGTAGTGCACACCTGTAATCTCAGCTACTCAGGAGGCTGAGGCATGAAAATCGCTTGAACCCAGGAGGCAGAAGTTGCAGTGAGCCAAGATCGAACCATGGCACTCCAGCCTGCAGGATAGAGCAGCACTCTGTCTCCAAAAAAATAAAATAAAATAAAGAAAGAAAAAGAAAAAAGAAAATAATAAAAGAAAATGCACAATAATATTGAAAACAATTTTTTGAAGGAGAATAGCCAACAGTTGGCAAAACACTATAGACTCATAGTACTCCAAACAGTGCGGTATTGGAATGAGATCAGATAAGTTAATCAATGGACAGGAACTAGCCCCTGTTCATATGAAAGATTAGTTTAGAATAAAAGTGACATTTCAAAAAAGCAGAATTTCATAGATGGTCTTGGTCCAAATGGCTATCCATTTACAAGGGACCATTTATTTATGCACCCATCACATATCTTTGAATGGATAACACCTGCCAGTCATCATCCATGTGGATGCTGGGGTGGGGCAGTGAACAAACTCACAAAAGCATAAAAAATTTCTGACCTCATGGAGGTGATATCCCCGCCAGGGAGGTAGTGAGTCTCCCACAAAAATCAACAAAAAAATACATAAACAATGTAACGTACTAGACAGTTATGAGTGCTGCAGGGAGAATAAAGGAGGGGGTAGGAAGGTGAGAGAAAAATGGCAATGTTACTAAGAAAGACCTTGGAGATAGCTGTGGGAAAGCCCAGACAGACAGTGCAAAGGCCCTGAGGCAGGAACATATCTGCTTGTTTGGGCTACTATTTTTTGAGCTCTAATGTGCAGATTTGAGCTTTCATGCTAAAGGACATGGGAGGTATTGGAGGGGTGTGAGCAGAGGTGCAGGAGCCAATTTATTTATTATTATTATTATTTGTGAGATGGAGTCTTGCTCTGTCACCCAGGCTGGAGTGCAATGGCACAGTCTTGGCTCACTGCAACCTCCACCTCCTGGGTTCAAGTGATTCTCCTGCCTCAGCCTCCCAAGTAGCTGGGATTATAGGCACACCACCATGTTCGGCTAATTTTTGTATTTTTAGTAGAGTTGGAGTTTTGCCACGTTGGCCAGGCTAGTCTTGAGCTCCTAACCTCTTGATCTGCCTGCTTCAGCCTCCCAAAGTGCCTAGATTACAGGCATGAGCCACCATGCCTGGGCGGCTATTTTTATTTTATCTTTTTGAGATAGGCTTACTTCTGTCGTCCAGGCTGGAGTGCAATGGTGTGATCTTGACTCACGGCAACCTTCGCCTCCCGGGTTCAAGCAATTCTTGTGCCTCAGCCACCCCAGTAGCTGGAATCACAGGCCCTCGCCACCGTGCCTGGCTAATTTTTGTATGTTTAGCACAGATGGGATGGAGGGGGTGGGGCTTTTCACGATGTTGACTGGGCTGATCTCAAACTCCTGGCCTCAAGTGATCCGCCCGCCTTGGCCTCCCAAAGTGCTGGGATTACAGGGGTGAGCCACCACGCCTAGACCAGCAATCAGTTTAGGCTTTAACCGGACCACTCTGGGATCTGGGTGGAGCACAGATTACAGGGGCAAGGGCAAGACTGGACGTGGAGAGACCACGGAAGAGGCCACTGCAGGTATCCAGAGGAGAGGTGTTGGTGGCGCAGGCCATGAAGGAGGGAAGTGGTCGGATCCTGGACGTATTTTGTTTGTTTTTTTGAGATGGAGTTTCACTCTTGTCACCCAGGCTGGAGTGCAATCGCGCAATTTCAGCTCACTGCAACCTCCGCCTCCTGGGTTCAAGTGCTTCTCCTGCCTCAGCCTCTGGAGTAGCTGAGATTACAGGCACCTGCCACCATGTGGAGCTAATTTTTGTATTTTTAGTAGAGACAGGGTTTCAGCATGTTGGCCAGGCTGGTCTTGAATTCCTGACCTCAGGTGATCCACCCACCTGGGCTTCCCAAGGTGCTGGGATTACAGGCATGAGCTACCACGCCTAGCCTCTGGGTGTATTTTGAATGTAGAGCAGCAATAATGGAAATTGGATGGGGGGTGGGTGGTGGAGGAAAGAGCAGGAGCTCAGCTCTGGAGGTTGGCATCTGAGATGCCTATTAGACTGCTAAGAGGAGGTACAGAGTAGGAGTAAGTACACGTGTCTCCAGATCTGAGAAGGGGAGCTGGACAGGAGACAATGCCAAGCGAACGGTCAAGATAGATTCTGTGCGGCCCAATACAGCCGCTGCCAGCCACGGGTGGTTAGCAAGCTCTAGAATGCTGCTAGTCTGATTGAGGTAAAATACAAGTCAGATTTCAAAGGCTTAGGGTGAAAAAAAACCAAAATGGCTCCTTAGTTATTTCATATATCGATCACAAGTTGAAATGGTAATATTTTGGATATATTGTACTTGGTTAGATAAAATAGAGTGTTTGAATTCATTTCTTTTTTTAAAAATGTGGCTACCAAAAAAATTGAAAATCACCTTGGAGGCTTGCATTCTGTTTTTATTGGACAGCACTGGCCTGGACGGTGGTAAAGCTGGGAGCAGAGCTCGTGTGGGGGCTCACACTTGTAATCCCAGCACTTTGGGAGGCCAAGGTGGGAGGATCACTTGAGCCCAGGAGTTCAAGACCAGCTGGGGTACCATGGCGACACCCCGTCTCTACAAAACATTAAAACATTAGCCAGGCATGGTGGTACCTGCTTGTGGTCCCAGCTACTTAAGAGGCTGAAGCAGGAGGATCGATTTAGCCCAGGAGGCTGAGGCTGCAGTGAGCCACGATCACACCACTGCACTCCAGCCTGGATGACAAAGTGAGACCCTGTCTCCAAAAAAAAAAAAAAAAAAAAAAAAGTTGTGAGCAGGATGGTCACCCTGGAGGTGAGTACAGTAAAGGAGAGGCCCCTAGGATGAGCTCTCCAAGGTGAAGAGGGGGAGAAAGAGTGGCGACAGAGGCAAGAAGGAGCAACCAGGGGAGTCGGAGGAAAAAGGCAGGAGCCTGCAGCATATGAAACCAGGACAAGAGAGTCTCTGGGGGAGGGAGAGGCCCCAGCCACAAAGGCTGCTGAGAGGCTGAGAATGGACCATTGAAACGAGCCGCTCTGAGGTCACAATGGCAGAGTGCATTTCACAGCATATTCTCCAGCTCCTACAACGCACAGGTGCTGGAACTGCTGCACCGAACAAGGAGAAGTGGCCCCTGCCCTTCTGGGCTCATGATGCCGTGGAGCGGCAGGGTCCCCAATAATGAGCTGTGAGTCACCTGAGAGGAAAAGAAAAGGAGGAGAGGGCAGAAACCAGGGAAGCCCAAAAATAAGGTGTGGAGGCCATGTCCTGAGGGCTCAGAAGAGGGTCTCAGCCACATTGTGTAAACCCACGTCCCGTCGGGCGCGGTGGCTCATGCCTGCAATCCCAGCACTTTGGGAGACCGAAGTGGGTAGATCACCTGAGGTTGGGAGTTCGAGACCAACCTGACAACAAGGAGAAACCCTGTCTCTATAAAAATACAAAATTAACCGGGCATAGTGGTGCATGCGTGTAATCCTAGCTACCTGGGAGGCTGAGGCAGGAGAATCACTTGAACCTGGGAGGCGGAGGTCGCGGTGAGCCGAGATCATGCCATTGCACTCTAGCCTGGGCAACAAGAGCAAAACTCTCTCCTCCATCCCCCGTAAGAAAAACCCCATATCCCAGGGACCTCAGACCCCCAGCCTCATCCCAAACACAGACCCCAGGCAAGGAGTGTGGCAAGCCAGGGAGAAACCAATACAACCTGCTCAGGGCTTTACAGTGCTAGAGAATCTTCCTGGCACTCTAGAAGGTGGCCAGGGTTTTGAACCCAGGGCTCTGTCCCAAGAGTCTATGTTCTTAACTACTCTGCTCGCTGCCCTGATGTCCACAAGGGCACGGTCATGTCCACTTGGGACACAAGTAGTTACAACAGGCTCTTGTTTGTTCGTTTGTTCGTCTGAGATGGAGTCTCATTCTGTCACCAGGCTGGAGTGCAGTGGCATGATCTCGGCTCACTGCAACCTCTGCCTCCCAGGTTCAAGCAATTCTCTTGCCTCAGCCTCCTGAGGAGCTGGGATTACAGGCATGTACCACCACACCTGGCTAATTTTTGTATACACACACACACACACACACACACACACATATATATATATATATATATTTTTTTTTTTTTTTT
>PVKV010025442.1:0-29665 GCA_004027835.1 Alouatta palliata | reverse complement strand
ATTGCTGGGCTGCGGCCGTGTGGCCATCGGGGGCCAGAGCGACGAGCACGATCGCTACATTGGTGAGTCCCGTGGCCCCCGCCACAGCCCACGTGGGCCGCGACCCCTCCTCACTGGAGGGCCCACAGCTGGGCCATCAATCTGGGCACGCACCTGAAACCTGGCCCCACTGCCAGAGCCCGGCCTTGAGCCACAGCTCTGGTGCCGCTAATCTGTCTCTGTGCTTCTGAGCTTGTGGCCCCAGGAGGCCAATGTCTGGTCCCTCAGTCCTGGATTCACTGAGCTCGGAGCCCGGGCTCCAGGGCCCACTGTGCTAAGGTGAACTCCCATCCCACCACCCGCTGTCCTGAAAGGCCATGACCTCAGATTCTCTGAGCCCACGATCCCCAGGTTCCAAACTCCTATGGCCCCATCCTGAGCCTCCCGGTCTCCTGGGCCACACAGCTCAGCAGCTCATGGGACACTGCGGCTCCAACATTCTTGGACACCGTCGCCTCATGAACTCCCAGGTTCTGAGATCCCATCACTCCTGACTGTGGGACCAAGGTCGTGGGATTCTCTGGGCCCCACAGGCCCTGGGCAGGCTGGGGAAGCCCTAGGGTCCCTTCTAGGGGTTGTGGGGAGACGTTTTTCCCTAGACACTCCAAATCCTGGAGCCCTGGGAAGTCAGACCCCGGGATCCTGGCCTGGAGCCCTGGCCCTTGGCTTTGTGCCCACCGCTACTCCCACCGCTGGGGGCTGTCCTGACCGTGGCCCCGGGGCTGAGCCGTCTCTGGTGCCCCGCAGCCCCCACGGTGCTGGTGGACGTGCAGGAGACAGAGCCGGTGATGCAGGAGGAAATCTTCGGGCCCATCCTGCCCATCATGAACGTGCGGGGCGTGGACGAGGCCATCGAGTTCATCAACCGGCGGGAGAAGCCCCTGGCCCTGTACGCCTTCTCCAATAGCAGCCAGGTGGGGGCGCGGCCGGGCTGGGGGCAATGGAGGGGCTGAAAGGGGCACAGACTGACCTCTCTCCTTCCACAGCCCTTCCCAGGAGGGCTTTGGGGCAGCAGATGCCTCAAGGGTACCTATATCTAGGCTACCTGGTACCACTGCATCCGGCAAGGATGCCTGGCAGAGGGGGCAGGGTCCAAACCCACCAGGCACATGGTGGGCCCACCCTCTGTCCACGCCGGAGCAGCCTGCACCTGGGCTGTGCAAAGGTTCTGCACGGGCAAGCAGAGGCCCTGAGTGGAGGTCAGGGACACAGCAGAGCCAGGGCCTCATAGCCAGAGCCAGGTGGGGCGCGGCTGGGCCTGCACCCCCGACTACAGCATCCTAACCTCATGACACAACTCAAGGCCACTGACTCCCTTCGGTCCTGCAGGGTTTCCTGGTCTTTGCGCCATGGTGCTAATCAGCCCCACGGCACTCCGACCCTCACAGCACCCCAGCCCTCACTGAGAGGGTGCTGTCCCCCGAAGATGGGTAGAGCAGAGATGATTGCCTGTTAGAGAGTGGAGGGACAGGCGAGGATGAGGTGGGCCTCCTCAACCTCCGCTGTGGAATGGGCGGAGCTCAAGCCCTCTTCCCACGACTGGAGCCCACTGCCCCCTTCCCACTCCGCGGCAGGTTGTGAACCAGATGTTGGACCGGACCAGCAGTGGCAGCTTTGTAGGCAATGACGGCTTCATTAACATGACTCTGACGTCCGTGCCACTGGGGGGTGTCGGTGAGTCCCTGCCCATTTCCACCCCCAGCGAAGCTTGGGTTTGGTACCCCGGACCCAGGAAGTCCCTTCACTCACTGTTCAACCTTGATCTGGGCCCTGGGCCTCTCAAGGCCTCAGTTTCCCTCTCTGTAAAATGGCTCAGTGAATGGCCTGGTTCTCTCTGAGCTCCCTGCCAGCTGTGTGCCCCTGGCTGGGCAGCGGGCTGTTGCTGAGGCTGCGTGGGTCGCCTGGTTCAGGCCCTCGCTCTCTGTGTCCACACAGGCCACAGCGGGATGGGCCGGTACCATGGCAAGTTCACCTTCGACACCTTCTCTCACCACCGCGCCTGCCTGCTCTGCCCCGCTGGCCTGGAGAAGTTAAACGAGATCCGCTACCCACCCTATTCCGACCGGGTGCAGAAGCTGCTCCGCTGGGCCCTGGGCTTCCAGAGCTGCACCCTCCTGTGAGTGCCCCGCCTGCCTCCAACGGGTCGCACAGAGAAACCTGAGTCTAGCCCTGAGGGGCTCTGTGCCCCCCAACTCACATTGTTCCCTCAGCCTGAGGTCGGTGGAGCTGTCACATGAATATATCCTGGCTGCCAGGTTGAAAGCAAGGTCTTGCTTCTATCTGGGGGACGCCGTTCGAGAGAGGGCAAGAGCCCGCAAAACGTGCCAAGTGTCCCCACTCACCCCACCCTCCCCAATTTCAGCCCTTTGCTCTCTCAGTCACAGTTGGCCAGGCCCAGTCCTGGGACAGCATTACCCTGGGAAAGACAGTGCCCTGCCTTCTTAGGGGCAGCAGCACTTAAGGGTTCAGAGCGTCCCCCTCTGCCCCATCCCAGCTGCACCGGCACTGCCTTCCCCAGGGACCCTCTCACATCCCACACTGGTCTCTGCACCACCCCTCTGGCTCACACCGCACCCTGCACTCACCCGCAGCAGCTGCGTCCACAGGGAAAGTTGGAGTCAGCCTTACTCCACTGCGCAGCGTTACTGGGGCCTGTGGCAAGTCCCTTGACTTCCCTGAGCCTCAATTTCCTTATGTGAAAATTGCTGGAACCAAGATGGAGTCACTTATGTCAAATGCTAACAAAATGGACTTGGGGAGGTCACAAAGAAGCCCTCACACACACATGCCCATAACAGGATTTATCACAAGACACTCCTGCACTTAGACGAGACACAGGGCGTATTGAGAGCACATCCTCAAGCCTGTAGCATTCCCAGTGAGTTGCAGATGCTTGCGTAGCCCGGCTGTCTCCACCAGAAAACCACTGCTAACTCCCTCGATCAGCTTGTGACCTACAAACCTTGTTTCAAAGCCGCTTACATGGACTTCTGTCTTTAAAAGCTTCCCCGTGGCTGTGGCCCCCAGTATATGGCTGGGATCCGTCCTCACACTCCTAGCCCGGTTGCAATCCTCTGGTCTTCCCAAATAAACTCATCTGTTCTGGAGAGTCTGTCTCTCTGAGGTTGAACTTACCTTGTAGAATGGGGTCTCCACACATCTTGATCATAAAGGAAATCTCAGATTTAGAACTATGTTGCCTAGACTGCTGTCAAACTCTGGGCTCAAGCAGTCTACCTCGGCCTCCCCAAATGCTGGGAGTACAGGCGTGAGCCACCATGCCCAGCCCACATTTCTAAAATACGGTATTTCAGTCCAAACCTTGGTAATATAATTGCTGTTTCTAATTGTATCCTGCTTACAGAGAGCAGGGATTTTTTATTTTATTTTTATTTTTTTGCTGATCTTATATAAATAAGAATATTCATTAACAGTTTCTGAATTTTTTAGGAATCAAATAGGGAGAAAAAGTGAATCCTTCCATCTTTGTTCACAAAGGACACTTGGTCAAATTATTACAGATGTCAACCCAAAAAGTCAGACTCTGTACGATATTTGAAGAGATTTATTCTGACCATGGCTCATGACACAGCCCTTAGGAGATCCTGAGGACATAAGCCCAAGATGGTTGGGTCACAGCTTGGATTTATACATTGTATGGAGACATGAGGCATCAATCAACACGTGCAAGATATATGTTGGTTTGGGCCAGAAAGATTGGACAACTCAAAGCTGGGGCCACTGTACTCCAGCCTGGGCAACAGAGTGAGGCTATGATTCCAAAATAAAGCATAACCATGAGTGACAAAAGCGGGGAACAGCCAGGCAGAGATCTGAAGACGGTTTACAACTGACAGGAGATTTAAGCATTTCCGCAGCATACAACCACCCAACACAACGATCGCAATCATGGGATGTATCTTGGCATGTCAGTTTTAGGACTCTCCAACAATTTCCCATGTTTTAGTGACACACTTACACAGACATTACTTAAAGAAATTTAAACACCATTTCTATTTGACAATGCTTCCTGTATTACTTACCAAATAAGCCTGATCATTTAATATCTCCACAAGATGAGATATACAAACTTTGATGCACTCCACGAGGCCCTTCTCAAAGTTGATTTTAGGCCAGATGGCTTAATTTAGGATTTGGATCCTGGGAAAATCATCTGAAGATGTCAGAAAGTTCAAATGACTTCCTTCAACCAAATCAGAGATCACTGCTAAATAATAGCTACTAATTTAACCACAGTGACAATCAAAGACTTCAAAAGCAAGGCCGGGCGAGGTGGCTCACGCTGTAATCTCAGCACTTTGGGAGGCCGAGGTGGGCAGATCACGTGGTCAGCCTGACCAACATGATAAAACCCTGTCTCTACCAAAAACACAAAAATTAGCTGGTCATGGTGGTGGGCACCTGTAATCTCAGCTACTCGGGAGGCTGAGGCAGGAGAATTGCTTGAACCCGGGAGGCAGGGGTTGCAGTGAGCCGAGATAGCGCCACTGCACTCCAGCCTGTGCAACAGAGGAAGACTCCGTCTCAAAACAAACAAACAAAAGACTTCAAAAGCAACACAGAAAGTTACATGCATGGAAAAATCTTTAAAGCTCAGTCTCCCTAAGCAACCTGTGTTTCCTAGGCCAGTAAGCAGGGGAATACATTAGTAATATCACAGGAAGTCCTGGTTACATAAAACAACTCAGCCACATTAAGAAAAACTAAGAACACAGAATGAATTTACACTGGCACAGTGCGGGGGCGCGGCGGCTCACGCTTGTAATTCCAACATTCCAACACTTTGGGAGGCCGAGGTGGGTGGATCACAGATCAGGAGTTCAAAACCAGTCTGACCAACATGGTGAAATCCCGTCTCTACCAAAAATGGAAAAATTAGCTGGGTGTGGTGGCACGCACCTGTAATCCCAGCTACTCAAGAGGCTGAGGCAGGAGAATGGCTTGAACTCTGGAGGTGGAGGTTGCAGTGAGCCAAGATCACGCCACTGCACTCCAGCCTGGGCTGCAGAGAAAGACTCCATCTCAAAAAAAAAAAAAAAAAAAAATTATACTGGCATAAAACCACTTTTCTAGACCTTCAGGATAAACCTGAAACCAGAGTAACTACACTGATCTTAAGAAGGAATATGACAGAAACAGAAACTAATTTGTAATTCAGAGACTGGCTATTATCGAAATAAAAAACAAAATCTCTTAGAATTTTACTAAGAGTAAATTAATGTCTTAAGAAACTGCTATTGTTTTAACACAGGGGACCAAAATTTTAAGTTCTGTGTCATGTGTTTTAACATCCAAATGCATTCTTTAACAAAAACTGCTATAGACCAGGCACAGTGGCTCACGCCTGTAAATCCAGCACTATGGGAGGCCGGGATCACCTGAGGTCAGGAGTTCAAGACCAGCCTGGCCAACATGGTGAAACCCCATCTCTACTAAAGATGCAAAATTAGCCAGGTATGGTGGCAGGCACCTGTAATCCCAGCTACTTGGAAGACTGAGGCAGGAGAATCACTTGAACCCAGGAGATGGAAGTTGCAGTGAGCCAAGATTGCACCACTGCACTCCAGCCTGGGCGAACGAGTGAGACTCCATCTCAAAAAAAACCAAAAAACAAAACAAAACAAAACAAAACAAAAATAAAAACAACAAAAAAAACCTGTTACAAATAATTTCATTTAATTATAGCCAACTTAATCACACCCAACATTTTCTTTTTAAAAAAATATTTTTTATTGTATTTTAGATTCTGGGGTACATGTGCAGATCATGCAGGATTGTTGCATAGCTACATACATGGCAATGTGGCTTGCTGCCTCCATCCCCCTGTCACCTATATCTGGCATTTCTCCCCCTGTTATTCCTCCCCAACTTCTCTATCCCCCACTGTCCCTTCCTTAATCCCCCCCAATAGGCCCCAGTGTGTGATGCTCCCCTCCCTGTGTCCATATGTTCTTATTGTTCAACACCCACCTATGAGTGAGAACGTGCAGTGTTTCATTTTCTGTTCTTCTGTCAGTTTGTTGAGAATGATGGTTTCCAGATTCAACCCCATCCCTACAAAGGACACGAACTCATCGTTTTTTATGGCTGCATAGTATTCCATGGTGCCACATTTTCCTTGTCCAGTCTATCATTGATGGGCATTTGGGTTGGTTCCAGGTCTTTGCTATTGCAAACAGTGCAGCAATGAACATACGTGTGCATGTGTCTTTACAATAGAACGATTTATAATCCTTTGGATAAATACCCAGTAATGGGATTGCTGGGTCAAATGGAATTTCTATTTCTAGGCTCTTGAAGAATTGCCACACTGTCTTCCACAATGGTTGAACTAATTTACACCCCCACCAACAGTGTAAAAGTCTTCCTATTTCTCCACATCCTCTCCAGCATCTGTCTCCAGATTTTTTAATGATCACCATTCTAACTGGCATGAGATGGTATCTCAATGTGGTTTTGATTTGCATTTCTCTAATGACCAGTGATGATGAGCATTTTTTCATATGTTTGTTGGCCTCATATATGTCTTCTTTTGAAAAGTGTCTGTTCATGTCCTTTGCCCACTTTTGAATGGGTTTGTTTTTTTCTTGTAAATCTGTTTTAGTTCTTTGTAGATTCTGGATATCAGCCCTTTGTCAGTTGCATAGATTGCAAAAATTTTTTCCCATTCTGTTGGTTGCCGGTTCACTCTAATGACTGTTTCTTTTGCTGTACAGAAGCTCTGGAGTTTAGTTAGATCCCATTTGTCTATTTTGGCTTTTGTGGCCAATGCTTTTGGTGTTTTAGTCATGAAGGCCTGCCTATGCCTATGTCCTGAATGGTTTTGCCTAGGTTTTCTTCTAAGAAAGAAAACTTTCTAGGAAGAAAGTTTTTATGGTGTTAGGTCTTATGTTTAAGTCTTTAATCCATCTGGAGTTAATTTTAGTGTAAGGTGTCAGGAAGGGGTCCAGTTTCTGTTTTCCGCACTTGGCTAGCCAGTTATCCCAGCACCATTTATTAAACAGGGAATCCTTTCCCCATTGCCTGTTTTTGTCTGGTTTGTCAAAGATCAGATGGTTGTAGATGTGTGACTTTGCCTCTGAGGCCTCTGTTCTGTTCCCTTGGTCTATAGCTCTGTTTTGGTACCAGTACCAAGCTGTTTTGATTACTGTAGCCTTGCAGTATAGTTTGAAGTCAGGTAGCGTGATGCCTCCAGCTTTGATCTTTTTGCTTAAGATTGTCTTTGCTATGTGGGCTCTCTTTTGGTTCCATATGAAGTTTAAGGTGGTTTTTTTCCAGTTCTGTGAAGAGGGTCATAGGTAGCTTGATGAGGATAGCATTGAATCTGTAAATTACTTTGGGCAGTATGGCCATTTTCACAATATTGATTCTTCCTAACCATGAGCATGGAATGTTTTTCCATCTGTTTGTGTCCTCTCTTATTTCCTTGAGCAGTGGTTCGTAGTTCTCCTTGCAGAGGACCTTTACATCTTTTGTTACACCCAACATTTTCATCATAAGTTCCCATTCACGAGCCTTGTCATGACTTACTCAGACATCTATGACATGCTTGGACCTGCCCAGTATTTCCTCTTTCTTAAACGTCTAGTCGTTTTAGTGTAGGACAGACATTGACCACACAAGATTTTTTCCTATGCAAAATTATTCTCATTGCTTCACATCCGTAACTTTCTTTACATCTCTCTGTCATCTACTTACTGGTTCCTTTTATCTTTTTTCTATTTCTTTCTTAAGTCCATGTTTTAAAACTCCCTTTAAATAACTTCTAAATTAGACAAAATTACTTTTTTCTCAATAAAGAACATGTTTTTTGTTTTTTAGAGACAGGGTTTCACCATGTTGGCCAGGATAATCTCGATCTCTTGACCTCTTGATCCACCCACCTTGGCCTCCCAAAGTGCTGGGATTACAGGCATGAGCCACTGTGCCTGGCAAGAACATGTTTTATACCTTTCTTATTGTTTTCTTATTAAGTACATCTTACTTTTGGCATACTTCCTATATAGATTTGTATATTAGGATTTTTAAAAATCCTTATTACTCTTTTTTTTTTAATATATATAAAGATGGGGTTTCACCATGTTGGTCAGGCTGGTCTTGAACTCCCAACCTCAGGTGATCTTGGCCTCCAAAGTGCTTGGATTACGGGCATGAGCCACCATGCCCGGCCTAAAAATCCTTATTACTCTTAAATTTTTGTTTTTAATTATCCTTTTCTTTTTTTGAAAAAGGGACTGTTTCAAAATGATGAAACAGGGTCTTGCTCCATCACCAAGGCTGGAGGGCAGTGGCATGATTTTGACTTACTGCAGTCTCGACCTTCCTGGCTCAATTGATCCTCCCACCTCAGCCTCCTAAGTAGCTGGGACTACGGTAGGCATGTGCCACCACCCCTGGTTAATATACATATATTTTTTGTAGAGACACAGTATTGCCATGTTGCCCAGGCTGCTCTCGAACTCCTGGTCTCAAATGATCCTCCTGCCTCAGCTTCTTAAAGTATTGGGATTACATGAGCCACAGTGGCTGTGCAGTACCCTTAAATTTTATTAAAAACATATGAAACACAAAATCTTGAATTGCCTATCCCATATTGGTATTTTCTGGAGAAGATCCATTTCGTAATTGTTAGAAAAACATGTTTCCCTTGGCTGGGCACAGTGGCTCACACCTGTAATCCCAGGACTTTGGGAGACGGAGGCAGGTGGATCACGAGGTCAGGAGTTTGAGACCAGCCTGGCCAATATAGTGAATCCCAATCTCTACTAAAAATACAAAAATTAGCTGGACATGGTGTCACGTGCCTGTAGTCCCAACTACTCAGGAGGCTGAGGGAGGAGAGCAGGAGAATCACTTGAACCTGGGAGGCGGAGGTTGCAGTGAGCTGAGATCGCACCACTGCACTCCAGCTTGGGCGACACAGCAAGACTCTGTCTCAAACAAAAAAAAAAAAAAAAAAAAAAAAAAAAAAAAAAAAAAAAGAAAAAGAAAAACAGGTTGTCCCTATAGCATAATTTTTATACATATTTATAGGCCCAAACATAGTTAGTCTTTATATTAAATTTCAGAAACCAAGGGCAAACATATTTACGGTCAGTAATTTGTTCCAGTTTTTGTTTTATTTGAAAATGACTCACATAGTTAGTGAGTATCTATCATTTAATTGAGGATTTCAAATTACATAAAAAGTTGATAGATACTTATCCCATTTATCTTTACATATTTTATTTATTTTTAGCAGTTTATCAGGATTACTTATGAGAAATGATAGATTAGACAAAGCTAGTCATCATGCCAAATTACTTATCTGTTAATTATCTTTATATAGCTGCACCTCGGGCAACTATCATAAAAGTAAGAACCTTTCAGTTAAATTTCAGAAGACACATCATTCCCATCAGACCAACAATTTTGGACTAATCCCATTCACCAAAAGATTACTGTCATGTGAGCTTGAAAAGCACCTGGTCTTACTTGCTGAGTTTATGAGTCCTCATTTCTTTATAAGTCAATTCGGTACCACAGACAAATACAACCAGACCTGTACATACTACCACTTACAAATAATGATCTTGTAGCTTTAACATTTAAAGGATTCGCCACGGGTCAGGTAAAATTCACTACTTAAAAGACAGATTCCTACTCTGTATCTGTCCAGTGAACAATTTTAGCTAAAATTTATCTGTCCCGTACAGCAGAAGCCCTTTACAGAATTTCAGAAAGAACACAGTAGAAAGGAGACAGGCAAAAGTTTGGCTCTAATATCAGTTAGAAAAACAGGTCACCGGGCGAGGTGGCTCACACCTGTAATCCCAGCACTTTGGGAGGCCAAGGAGGGCAGATCACGAGGTCAGGAGTTCAAGACCAGCCTGACCAATATGGTGAAACCTCATCTCTACTAAAAATACAAAATTTAGCCAGGCGTGGTGGCACGCACATGTAGTCCCAGCTACTTGGGAGGCTGAGACAGAAGAATTGCTTGAACCTGAGAGGTGGAGGTTGCAGTGAGCTGAGATCATACCACTGCACTCCAGCCTAGGCGACAGGGCGAGACTCTGTCTCAGAAAAAAAAGAAAAAAAAAAAAAGAAAGGAAAACCCGTGGGTCTCTCCCACCGCAATTGTTACCCAATCTAGGGCTTCCTAGGTCATAGAGGACTCCCTGTGTCCCATCACTTCTGGTCACTATCAGCAAAGTGTAGCTTCTGGTGGGCTGATTGACGGGGAAGCTTCCTCCCCTACCCACTGAGGACAGTTAGGACACTCTTGTTTACAATACACACACTGTTGTGGTCTGAAGGGCAGAGGGCCCTTTGGCCGGGCAGTGGGAGCCCTAGGGATCTTACTTATGCTGGCCATCTTCTCCAGAGAACTGTTTCTTTCCTTTTTTTTTTCAAGACAGAGTTGTCACGAAGGCTGGAGTGCAGTGGCACAATATTGGCTCACAACCCCCGCTTCCTGGATCCCAGCGATTCTCCTGCCTCAGCCTCCCACATAGCTGGGATTACAAGTGCCTGACACCACACCTAGCTAATTTTTTGTATTTTTTGTAGAGACAGGGTTTTGCCATGTTGGCCAGGCTGGTCTCGAACTCCTGACCTCAGGTAATACACCCATCTTGGCCTCCCAAAGTGCTGGATTACAGGCATGAACCACCACGCCCGGCCGAAGTGAACTGTTTCTTGTATACTGGTTGGTTGTAGCCAACAGCCATCGTAGCCTGTTGTCTGGTGTTGCCTTGTTTTTTGTTTTTTGGGTTTTTTTTTTTTTGCCCCTCCTGAACCTGGCCAGGGTTGCTCAATCCCTCAAGGGCAGCCACAACCAATTGAGACATCAGCATCCCCAGTGTCCCTTCTGCTTTTCATAGTTTACTCGCATGGCTTGTGCCACTGGAGTCCTGCTACAATTACTGTTTTCCCATATTAGCCACCCAGCAGCTTAGAGGCGGGGCTGGTGGTGACACAGATCCCACAACTCTTGGCCCACACTCAACTAGTTTTTAAAAAATGGGGAGGAGGGCAAGCCTGGTGGCTCATACCTGTAATCACCACAATGGGAGGCCGGGGTGAGCGGATTACTCCCACAGGAGTTTGAAACCAGCTTAGGCAAGATGGTAAAATCCTGTCTCTGTAATATTAGGTTGGTTCAAAAGTAATCGCTGCTTTTGACATTGAAAGTAATGCTAAAAACTGCAATTGCTTTAGCACCAATGAAATTAAAAAAATAATAATCTTTTTAAAATTGGAAGGGGTGGATTTCACTTGGCAAAGCAGGAAATCTAGCAGCATCTCTGCACTGTGGCCCTGCTGACCGCCCAGCGCTTCTCCAGCGGATGCGAACTACCTGAGATTTTGATGGATTCACTGAAAGCAACAGGGACATTGTGTTGAAAAACACAGCAGAAAGGCCAAGTGCAGTGGCTCACGCCTGTAATCCCAGCACTTTAGGAGGCTGAAGCGGGCGGATCACTTGAGCTCAGGAGTTTGAGACCAGCCTGGACAACACAGCAAGATCCCATCTCTAAAAAACAAATACAAAAATTGGCCAGGCGCATGCCTGTAGTTCAGTTCTGTGGGAGGCTGAGGCGGGAGGACTGCTTGAACCTGGAAGTTGGAGGTCACAGTGAGCCAAGATCAGGCCACTACACTCCAGCCTGGGTGACGGAGCCAGACCTTGTCTCAAAAACAACCAACCAACCAAACAACCCCGCTGCAGATGACCTTCAGAATTGTTTGCCTCTGGAAACCATACTTTCCTCAGAACGTCTAACCCTCAAAAACTCCAGCAGCAGCCAGAACCCGCCATTCACCCTGATGCATTCCTTTGTGATGAAGACGTTATTGATTCATTATGTGACGAAGGGAAAATGAGCAGAAACTACCGTGTGGTGTGTGGGTCACGCCAAACAGAACCTTTAGATTGATGGCTCATTGCTTCTCCCTCACGGAATTGAAGCTCATTTATCACCATGCACACCTGATCGATCAGGAAAGGTCGTGGCTGACGTCAGCTCCAGGCTCAGCACAGTCTTTACGGGGTGAGCTTATAGTTTAGCATCGCAACGCTATGGTGAACTGAATGGAGACTTTGGCCAGTTGCAGGAAATGGCCGTTAAAAAATACAAGTTCACTCACAGAATAAAGGTGCTTCATGGAGATATCTGTCCCCAGGGTTTCCTTCTGCAAAATGCTAATGCTGTTTTCATGAATAAGGTCTTCAAATCTTCTCCTAATGAGACAGAACAGGCCAGCGCTGGTCATGTGTTAGTCATAACGTAAGGAAGCAGATATTATTAGTGACAGTGCGAAGTCTTGAAGATGCTCTCCTGGGTCTTCACACTAATACACATTCATCTCCTTGGGTTGGAGAAGTACTGTGGAACTATGATGTACACCCACAAAAGGATATTGATAAAGAAGCTCTTTTTTTTTTTTCCTTTTGTGATAAGGTCTCACTCTGTCGTCTAGCCTAGAATGCAGCGGTACGATAATGGCTCACTGTAACCTCCAACTCCCTGTGTTCAGGTGATCCTCCTGCCTCAGCCTGCTGAGTAGCTTGGGCCACAGGTGTGTGTCACCATCCAACTAATTTTTTTGTTTTTTTTTTGAGACAGAGTTTTGCTCATGTCACCCAGGCTGGAGTGCAATGGTGTGATCTCAGCTCACTGCAACCTCCGCCTCCCGGGATCAAGCGATTCTCCTGCCTCAGCCTCCTGAGTAGCTGGGATTACAGGTGCCTGCCACCATGCCCGCCTAATTTTTGTATTTTTAGTAGAGATGGGGTTTTGCTATGTTGGCCAGGCTGGTCTCAAACTCCTGACCTCAGGTGATCCGCTGCCTCGGCCTCCCAAAGTGGTGGGATTACAGGTGTGAGCCACTGAGCTCACCCTAATTTTTTATTTTTTTGGTAGAGACAGGGTCTCCCTATGTTTCCCAGGGTGATCTTGAACTCCTAGGCTCAAGCAATCTGTCCCCCTTGGCCTCCCAAAGTGTTGGGATTACAGGTGTGAGCCACTGCACCCGGCTGACAAAGAAGCTCTTGAACAAATTCATTTTATCAGATTCTCTAGCACTAAAATAGTCCTACCTCATTGTAATGTTTTGTAGAGTATTTCATAAAATAATGAAAAAAATTCCAATATTTTAATACATATTTTTCTGTATATTTCCTTCTAGCCTTTGTACATATAACATATTTGTAAATAGTCGCATGTGTATATATACAGCCTTGCCTGCTTTGTATGATAATATAATAAAAACATTTATCTGAAAAAAATACTTTTTGCATCAAATGGCAGAGCTCCTGCTTCTGGTGACCCGGGGTATGGCAAGGGGGCTCTGGGAAACGAAGCAGCTCAGTCTTCTATGAAAAAATCTGTCTCTCTAAAAAAGAACTAATTCCCAAAACCAGTCTCACTGTTGTCTGCCCAGATGCAGGCTGCCCTTGGCCTGGCGGGAGGCGTCTCTCAATCCCCCCAGAGCACGAAGAGCCAGAAGCCGAAACCGAAACCAGAGCTGCACCAAGCCGGTCTAGAGATCCCACTGCTCGACCCAGAGAATTTACCCATCTCGTCAACCCACGGGCAAAGTCCACTTTCTTCCCTGAGGGAGCAGCACCCAACAACCCAGCAAAAGGTCCAGGCTGCTGCTTCTGCCCTTTTGGGGTAGTGCCGAGTGACGGCCCCGCGGACCACGCACCAAGCAGAAGATCCCGGGGAGTCACCCTCGACCCTCTGGGGCCACGTGGGTGAGTTCCCCTGGGGGAGGTGCCACTGCTTCGCCCTAGTGAGCCTCAGGGAGTTAGGATCAGAACCCCAGTCGGCCCCATCTGGTCGCCAGAGTTTTGTTACCCACACAATGGGTGGGCTCAGTTGCTTGGCGTGTGTCAACTAAGGAGGATTTAGCGGGAGATTTTATTTCTTGCAACAAGGAGAACACCGAGACAGCTCCTGAAGCGGTGTCTCCCTGAGCTGAGGGCTTCGGCAAGTTTTATAAGCATAGTGTAGTGGCCGGGTGCGGTGGCTCACACCTGTAATCCCAGCACTTTGGGAGGCCAAGGCAGGGGGATCATGAGGTCAGGAGTTCAACACCAGCCTGGCCAAGATGGTGAAACCCTGTCTCTACTAAAAATACAAAAATTAGCTGGGCGCAGTCCCGGGTACCTGTAGTCCTAGCTACTCAGGAGGCTGGGGCAGGAAAATCACTTGAACCCGGGAAGCGGAGGTTGCAGTGAGCTGAGATTGCACCACTGCACTCCAGCCTGCACAACAGAGCAGGACTCCATCTCAAAAAAAAGAAAAGAAAAGAAAGAAAAGAACAGAAAAGAAAAGCATATGGTAATGAGGCGTGCTCTGATTGCAGCTAGCAATGAGGTAATGCTCCACAGGGGAACGCCACAGCTCTGACCCCTCTCTGGGTCTCAGTTTCTCCAGCTGCAGTGAGGAAACTGGCCCCAGTGATTGCGCTCATGATGCCACCATCCTCCGCCCTCACTCATGCTGGGGTCTGCATTTTCCCATTGCCAAGTTTGTGCCTGCCCTTTGTTCCTCACTCCTTACAGCTGCCCTTGGCCGGGAATTTCACAGGGAGGAGCCAAGGCCCAGAGAGGGGACTGAATCTCTCCAGGTCACACAGCCTGTCAGGGAGGCAGGGTCAGAGCCAGGTCACCAGTGTGCACAGAATGCACACACATACACACACACCTGCTCACGCACATATACACACATGCTCTCACGCACATGCACACACACACGCTTTCATGCACACGCACACACAGGCACACAATGCTCTCATGTACATGCACATACATGTACACTCACACACGCACATAGCACACGTGCACACACACTGTCGGGACTGGGGCTGCTGTTTCTGAGGGCTCCTGCAGGGGCTCTTGGCCCCCGTGCTGTTCCATAAATACCCACTGAAATGCAGAAGCTGAAACCCGGCCACGGGAAGTGAAACCTTCCAGCACCCCTCCTGCTTCCTCCCCGCAGTTGGGGGACCAGCACCTCATGGCAGGAAGCACCCTGGCCCCCAGTAGCCCCAAAAATAGCTAGGTTTGCTGAGCAGGCCCTTCCTTCCTGAGAGGCCCCACACCAAGTCAGCAGGATCTCAGCCTTTGTCGGGGTGGGGGGCTTCCAGCAAAGACCATGGCCTGGGACTCATAAAGCAGCGTGGGGGATGCCATGAGACCCCTACCCCAAGCAAGGAGGGACCAGACCCAGGCCAACAGGCTCCTCTGCTGACTCCCTCTCCTGCCACCTGCCAGGGACTCAGTCAAGTCGCCCAACCCTGGAGCTTCAGTCCACACCTGGAAAACGGAGCCAGTGACAGCTGCCCCCAGGGCTGGGCCGGAGACAGGGGTCGATGGCATGGCATGGCCCCCTAATGGCAGTCTCTGCCCTCCCTTTGCTGAGGCTCCAGATGCCAGGAGTGATGGCCCCTGGAGGGGCTCATAGGGAGCCCTGGCCCACTGGGTGCTCAGCCTAACACTCCATCTGCCCCCTTGCCACCTCGTCAAGGACCCAGCTGCCCTGATGGGAGCCAGGACGACAAGTCCCCTGTCCCACAGTCCCCATGCTCTAAGCTTGCGGATCCCTGGGTGTGGGGGCAGGAGGGCCCGGGCCACACAGAGTTGAGTGTGATCTGGGCAGCTTCTGAGAGGGGTTAGCCTAGAGGGTCCTGGCCGCCAAGAGCCCCCCAGGCTGCTGGGCCTTGCATCTGCAGCAGGGCTGGACTGTCCTGGGGAGACCCAGTGTGGTGGTGAGGAAGGCCTGGGATTGATGGCTGGGGGAGGCTCCAGCTGAGGGTCCCAACGCCTGGCATACAGCAGGCCCTGGCGAAGCGGCTTGCCTCACTCCCCAGTGACCTCTGGACTGGCCTCAGCTCCTCCCAGCAGACAGCTGAGCCTGGTGGGAGGGACAGGCCCTGGGGCTGAGTGCAGGGGATCTCACCTTCATCCTTCCCCTCTTTGCTCTTGATTGGCAGCAGGAGGGGGTGGAGCCAGATTGGATGCCCCGAGTGCCACCTGCATCCCGCCCTAGGGCTCTGTGTAACCCTGGCCTGCCCACCTCCAGGGCTCTGAGTGCCACCTGCAGCCTGCCTCTAGGGCTCTGTGTGCCCCTGGCCTGCCTGTCTCTAGGGCTCTGAGTGCCACCTGCAGCCTGCCACTAGGGCTCTGTGCCCCTGGCCTGCCTGTCTCTAGGGCGGCTCTATGTGCCTGTGGGCATTGGTCTGAACCTCAGTTTTCACATCTATAAAATGAGCCTGAGGGTCGTTTCTAAAACAGAGTAAACTGAGTCATCTGAGTTATACTGTCCTGGAAAATGACTGGGTTACTGAATCAGACATTTTGAAATTTTGCTTAAAGCAACAAAGAGCTGTAGAACTGGGGCTCCACATGGCACTTGTGGGTAAGGGCGACTCAGGAGTGACCACAGCCCTCTGGGGGCCGAGGTGGTGAAGGAGGGGCAACTTGTCATCTTGGTGCCCACCAAGGTGACACCTCTATAGTCACTCTCAGTAGCCCACCCTGGTGGTCACCAAACCCAAGTCACCTCCCTACTGCAGGTGCTCCTCTTAGTAGTGTTAAGGAAACAGTAGAGGAGCAAAGGGCAGGGCAGGAACTTGCCGGCAGGGCCTGGGCTCAATGGGCCGTGGCAGCGCGAGCAGCAGAGTGGGGAGGGTGGGGCAGTGCCTGTGGAGCTGACCCTGGCACTCCAACCTTTGGCTGCGTGGACCTCAGCCCGTCCCATCCGCCCCCTGCTCTCTGCCAACTTGACACAAACACTTCCCGTCTGTGGATCTTCAGGCCCATAAATACCAGCCCGTCCGACGGTTAGACGCCGGCCAGGGTGCCCCGGGAAGCCCAGCTCCACATCAGCAGGTAAGTGCCCCCTGCTCTAAGACCCCCACACCAGCTCAGAGGAGCGCACAGGAGAGTCAGGAACGGCAGCAGCTGCCTAGAACCCAGACACAGGACGGTGAAGTCTGGTGATGCTTCTTCCACTCCCCACGCTGAGCCTCAGTTTCCCTGACTATAAGAAGGAGCAGAGCCATCTTCCAGTAGGGAGTGTGTCTTGGTGAACCCATCTTCCCGAATAACTGGGCCCCGCTTCTCAGTTTAGGAAAAAGAAATTTCTTCTCTCCAAAGGAGCAGGAAAATTGTCTCCTCAGAGAAAGGGCCACCGGGGTGCAGGTGGGACAGAGCTGAGACAGCCCCAACTGGCCACACCTCCTGGCAGGCGGCTGCCCTGCAGGCTGGGACTCCTCAGCCCTCCCACCGCCATCCCTGCTCTGAGCCTGGGGCCCTGCCTCGGGGCCAGGGTCTCCCAAGTATGCCCACCCCCAGGTGCCGCCCCACGCCAGCATGTGCTCACTGCCGGTGCCCCGGGAGCCCCTGCGCCGCATGGCGGTGGCCGGGGGCACACACGGCAACGAGATGTCGGGCGTCTTCCTGGTGCGGCACTGGCTGCTGGCCCCGGCAGAGCTGCAGAGACCCAGCTTCTCCGCGGTGCCGGTGCTGGCCAACCCCGCAGCCGCCGCCGCCTGCCGCCGCTACGTGGACCGTGACCTCAACCGCACCTTCACCAGCGCCTTCCTCAAGTGAGTGCCCTTGCCGCCAGGTTGGCACAGGCAGTCGGGCAGCGAGTCCCCACCGCGCACCTCCCCTCCAGCCACCAGCAGGGCCCTCCCTGCCTTCACTCCTGCTTCCCCTCTACCTGTGCGGCCCATTCCTCCATGGGGACAAACTGAACACTTAGAGAGACCCAGATTGATGTCACCTCCTCCAAGGAAGCCCTTCCTGACTGCAGGTTGTATCAGGACCTCCTCTGGGAATCCCAGACCCAGTGCTGCCCTCAGATTCGCCCCACAGGCCATGTTTACTTGTCATGTGGCCTGACCACTGTTCATGCCTCCTTCCAAAGAATAGTCACAGCCCCATCTCCAGACCAGGCTCTGGCCAGCTCAGGGGAGAGAAGGGGGAATAGGACCCAGGTATTGGCTTCATGTGTAATGGGGACACAGAGGAAGAACTGGGCAACCATAACCCAGGAGGCTAAAGGCAGGTCCGGGGGCTACACAAAGCTGCTAACCTGGCCGAGAGCAGTCAGGGAAGGCTTCCTGGAGGCAATGGTATCTCAGCCAAGCCCCAAAGGCTGAGTAAAACTAGCCAGGGGAAGAGAGGTGAGAGGGAGTATCCAGTGGAGGGCCCAGCATGAACACAGGCCTGGGGGCGAGACCAGCATGGTGCTCAGGCAGTGTGGCTGGAGTGAGGGCATGAGAGGCAGGCGAGTGGGCAGGCAGGTGGGAGGGCAGGCCAGGCTGAGGGCTTGGACTTTACCGGGAAGTGCAGAGCCAAGTGGGCCATGAGCAGGGCGAGCACAGCCACAGGGCAGAGGGACAAGCCTTGAGCTGCTCAGAGTGGCTCCTGCGGGCCCTTGCCCCTCTCCGCTTAAACCACCGAAGACTGACTGAGACTGTGGGGGTGGGCGTCCCCCATTCCCGTTCCCGCAGTTCCAGGCCCACCCCGGACGACCCATATGAGGTGACGAGAGCCCGAGAGCTGAACCAGCTGCTGGGGCCCAAGGCCTCGGGCCGGGCCTTTGACTTTGTCCTTGATCTGCACAGCACCACGGCCAACATGGGCACCTGCTTAATCGCACAGTCCTCCCACGACGTCTTTGCCTTGCACCTGTGCCGCCATCTGCAGGTGGCCTCGGCCGAGCACACAGCCCCCAGAGGGGAGAGGGAAGGAGGGCAGGGCGGGGCAAGGCTGGAACCTCCTTTGATTAGTCCCTCTTCCCCGGGCTGAGCTCCCCTGGGTTCCAGTCTCCGGGGTCTGCCACCCGCCAGCACTCCAGGCCCCGGGCACCCCTTCCCCTGCCCTGCCAGAGGGCAGAGGGAGATCTGGCCAAGGAGGGTGGTGCCCTGTGCTTCCTCCATGCAACGCCCCCCACCTGTTTCCCCTCCCATGTAAGCTTGGGCCCCTAACCTGCCTCTCTCGCCCCCAGCTGCAGTACCCTGAGCTGTCCTGCCAGGTCTTCCTGTACCAGCGGTCCGGGGAGGAGAGCTACAGTCTGGGCTCCGTGGCCAAAAATGGACTGGGTGGGCAGTGGCCTCCTGAGAAGTGGGCGGGGCCAGGAGGGCTGGGGGTGGAGCCATGCACCAAGGGGCGGGGCCTCTCCAAGTAGTTCATGGGTCCTATTCCTGCCTCACCGCTTGCTTCCTGGTCCCCAGCTCTGGAGCTGGGCCCCCAGCCACAGGGTGTGCTGCGGGCTGACGTTTTCTCGAGGATGAGGGCCCTGGTGGCCACAGTTCTGGACTTCATCGAACTCTTCAACCAGGGTGAGACCCTGGGGACTTGTGGGAAACAGCTCCTGGGAAGAGAAGGCCTGGCTCAGGGGGCCGGGAGCCAGGCTCACATGCAGGCTGGGATCCAGCCCTGAGGTCCCCTCATGGCCCACTCTGTCCCCTATCCTGGAGGGAGGGATGGGCTCGCACACCCAGCCTCCCACACAGGCACGGCCTTTCCCGCCTTTGAGATGGAAGCCTATAGACCTGTGGGCGTCATGGACTTCCCGCGCACTGAGGCTGGGAACCTGGCAGGCACCGTGCATCCTCAGCTGCAGGTGTGTGTGTGTTTGTGGGGGGGTGATTGCTGGGGCCACAGCCTTGGGGAGGAGGGTTGTCAAGGGAAATTGAGCCCCAGAGGGCACAGCCAAGCCTCCCACGAGCTCACCAGCACCTCAGGTTCAGGAGCAGGATGGGAGGCTGGGCTCCACCGTCCCACTTCCCCTGGCCCTGCTGCCTTCCCTGGAACCCCACACTCACGCCTAGCACGAGAGGCCGGCCACATAGCTCCTGTGGAGAGCATGAGGGAGACAGCCCTACCTTGGCTGTAAAAGGTAGAGGGAGGGGCTGTGGAGCAGGCATGACCCAATTCACCTGCTTGGAGGTGCAAATACAGAACTCTCTTCTGATTTTCAATTGATTCCTTGAGCATCTCCATGCCTGTTGGCAGATCATCCAAGTATCTCTCTCCAGGCCTTCCCTTCCTGAATGTTCCAGGTTCGGGCAATCCTGCTTCCACACCTGTCCCTTGGGTGGCTGCCAAGAACCCACTGGCTGCTGCTCTGCTTGCTGCCACACAGGGTCGCTGCTGAACAGGGTCTGGTGCAGTCTTGTGGCCTTTTGTGCCCTGAAGTTTCGTTTTGAGGGGTTACCTTCTTATGAATAGAGGCAGCACCATCCTGTCCATGTTTAGGGCTAGAGGGTCTTAACCCAGCCATGTTCAGCTAACTTGCAGATGTTAAGCAATAACAGTCAATTTGGGTGGCTCTTACAATTTTAGAATTCATTTTATTTATTATTATTATTTTTTGAGATGGAGTCTCACTTCATTGTCCAGGCTGGAGTGCAGTGGTGTGATCTCAACTCACTATGACCTCTGCCTCCCAGGTTCAAGTGATTCTCCTGCCTCAGCCTCCCCAGTAGCTGGGATTACAGGCATGTGCCAAGACACCTGGCTAATTTTTGTATTTTTAGTAGAGACAGGGTTTTATCATGTCGGCCAGGCTGGTCTCAAACTCCCGACCTCAAGTGATCTGCCTACTTTGGCCTCCCAAAGTGCTGAGATTACAGGTGTGAGCCACCATGCCCAGCCTTAAAATGTATTCAATAAAGTATCATATTGTACTTACTGTGTGCCAGACACTGCCTTAAACACTATTAGCCTGTTTGATTTAAACTTTAGAATGATAGGAGGAGCTATTGTTATCCCTATTTTACAGACGAGAAAGCTGAGGAACAGAGGTTAAGTGAGTTGCTCATAGTCACACAGCTGGCAAGGATTTGAACTCTGGCTTTAATCCCTGTGCCCGTAACTATGAGGTTCCACTTCCACATTGGCATAGGTCTCCCCAAGGTGACTTGTGTCTTCATTTCTAGACACAGAGCAGATTGGTATCTCACTAGACCTGCTGTCATTTGGATTGAGGAAGGGAAGAGTGGATGGCAAAGGCCATGAATAAGGGGCATCTTTTGGGTGCCAACCTGGGGTTGTCCCCTTCTGGGGCCAGGGCAGAGGTGGCCCCAGCAACCTTGGCCTTTGGCTCTCCTCCCAGGACCAAGACTTCCAGCCGCTGCAGCCCGGTGATCCCATCTTCCAAATGTTCAGCGGGGAGGACCTGCTCTATGAAGGGGAGTCCACGGTGTACCCCGTGTTCATTAATGAGGCTGCCTACTATGAGAAGGGCGTCGCCTTTGTCCAGACTGAAAAGTTGACACTCTCTGTGCCTGCCATGCCCGCACTGACCCCTGCCCCTAGCCCAGCTTCCTAACCCAAGCCACACCTCCCCAACCTGAGCCTTCCCATCTCAACAGTGGGTCCTGAGGCACAGCTCCGAGCACAGAGGCCCCTTTTGCCACCTACCATGCACCACGTTTCTTGCCAGGCCCCCCAACCCCTAGCCTCAGTTTCCCATTCTATAAAATGGAAAATGTCCAGGGGTCCATGGTTTTTGTCCTGTCCTCATGGCTCCTCTCTGGCTGGGGAAGTGGATGGAGGAGGGGAGGATTGACCACAGGATCTGGGCAGGTCTGGCCAGGACAGCCTTGGACACACAAATGTCTTGGGGCCAGTGGTGGCTGCCTCTGCCCACGGCTGTCCATTCATGCCTGGGGGAGGATCCCAGAGTGTAGGAGGAGAACCTGGAGGAGGATTGCTCTGGAGCCAGCAGAGGAGCTTCCAGAGGAGGCCACAACCCAGAGGGGGCCCCCAACCCTCCTACAATCCTGGGGTCAGAGGCTGAGTGTGGGGAGAGCAGAGTTGTGCCCGTCTTTGCACACGTGTGTGTTTGTCCATGCATGGCTCCTGCCCTGTGTGCTCTTTGGCTTGCGTGTCTGTGTGTTTCCCAAAAACACGTGTTTCCAAGAGCCTCAGTAGCCTGGGCATTCTGAAGGGATCTTTCTGTGGCCAGATGTGCATTTCTAAGTGTGTAATGTAATGAGCCCAGTGCCTGTGGTGGCTCAAGCGGGGAGTCAGGGCTGCGGGAAGGGCCACAACGGGACAAGGCTGTCCCCACACAGATCAGCCTGTCCAGCTGCAGAGACACAGGGAGGAGGTGGCTTGGGTTGAGGCGGATGGACTTCCCAGCTCTAACTGGGAAGCCATCGCTTCCACCATCCCCAGGACACCGCACACTGGTGTCAGGTGAGCCAGCACGAAGCCTGCTGCTGAGGGCCCCTCTGTCCTGATGCTGGCACCCTTCAGGGTGTCATGGCAGGACAAATAGGCAGGGCTACATGTGACCTGGCTGCAGCCTCATTGCCCACGCCTGCCTGAGTCTAATGGGCTCTTGCTGGACAGCTGGGGCTGCTGGAGCCCAGAGTCCCCTCCCAGTGCCACTCCCCAGCCCTCCACACCCCCGCCCGGCTCATCCATTTCCCTGCAGCCACAGCTGCCACGCCACCTCCTGGTATTGAGCAGTGAGATGAGAAGGTGTGAAGGATATGAGGGCACCAGGGAGCGGCTGGCAGGAAAGATGGATGAGGGGGCAAGGGGCCAGTAGGCGCCTGGGGGGGCGGGCCAGCTGGGCAGGGGTGTGCAGGGAGGCGTGCCTGTGCATGGTGTGTGCATGTGGATGCCTGTGTCTGCACACGCTGTGTGGTGAGTCCGTGTGCACAGAAGCTGTGCGTGTGCTCACCTGCGTGGCGAGTCAGCAGGCTTTGAGTCCATTTGCGTGTCTGCGTGCATGTGGATTAGCATGTCAGTGTGCTCGTGTGTGTGCGTCGGGGGGTGTTTTCCATCACACAGATCAAAATCGCACACACTCACATATCAGGGGCCACAACAACCCCAGCCTGGCCCTCCGCTGGGTGTCTCGGTGAAGGGGAGCCGTCAGTACTGGAATGGATCCCCAACTCCCCGCATCATCTCCCCACTTCCCACCCACCATGCTGTGGCCAGGGCAGCATGACCACACCTTGTTGTATACCCTCAAGGGGCTCTGGGGCCCTCCATCTCACATAGCCCACCCCCATCTTGCCTGGCAGCAACTCCAGAGCTGCTTGCTGGCAGCCTTCCCCGATACAGCTGGGCACAGGATTGGGCCAGGGGCCAGCCCTCCTTTCCTTCCATGCCCCCGGAGCCAGCCCAGCCTCTTTGTGTGGGGTCCCATCCAGCTCTGCAGACTGAGATCTGGGACACAGGAACTGAGCCACAGCCATCCCTGAGCTGCAGGGAGGAGCCCCCGGAACGTAGCGCTGAGGGAGAAACAGCCCTGCCACCCCCCACGGCCCCTCCACACCCCCTCTTAGGAATCAAGGCCACTGCCAACCCAGCATCCCCAAGACAGGATTCTGGAGGAGGTGTGGGGTGCTCCAGCCAGACGACCCCCTCTAGGCTGTTCACTAAGAGTCAAAAGGCCAAAGAGCACTCTCAACCGAGGGACCGGCTGCAGCTCAGGGGGACCTGCCTGCTCAGCTTCCCCGCAGAGTGAGCCGTGTGTCCCCTGAATCCCCGGAGTGCTCAGCACAGGCTGCAGACAGCCTGGAGAGGGTGCCCGGCCAGGCCAGAGAGAACAGACAGACCCACAGGCAGAGCAGATGCCCACTTCTCACCCAGACCAGCCTCACTGTGTCCACTCATCCCCAGATGGGGGCTACGTGGGCACCATCAGTCAGGGCACCGCCCCCAGCTCCAGGCGGGATGGGCTTACCGCTCTCCAGGCTGGGCTAGAGCATCACAGGCAGAAGGGGTGATGTGGTTAGGTCAACTGGAGCTGTAGGGGCCTGGCAGCGTTGCACAGCTCCTTGAGTTCATCCATGTGCCTGTGCGCGAGGGGCAGCGTCTCACAGGACCTGGGCTTCCTGCCACCCAGTCTGGGGCTCTGTGCTGAACACACTCGCTGCTGCTGCCCCCTTGCGTTTCCTGCTCACACTGCCCCTGACAGCTGCACATCTGCCGGCCGGCTGGGACCAGCCTCAGGTCAGGGGTCTGGGTCTTGTGGGAGGGCACCTCTTCCGCCATTCAGCCCGGGGTCTGCTGCTGCCACTCTGCGTCCCAACTCCCTGGGCCCTGTCGGCCCCAGCCCCTCCAGTCAGCCAGGCCTGCAGACACCCAGCCGTCCTCAAGAACCATCCTCCCACCGCCTCACCCCTGCCACGCTGGGCCCATTGATCGGGAATGGCTGGGGGGCTCTTAGCTAGGGAAGGGACGGACCTAAAGAGGGAGGACAAGGAGGGAGGGGGACGCTGCCACGTCAGAACCTTCCCACCTGCCCTCCTCCCACGCAGCCTGACAGCACAGCCTGAGAGTGGATTGGAGAAGGGCCTCTTCGTGCCCCAGAGCCCGAACCTCACCTTCGGAGGCCAGGTCTCCAGCTCCAGTGAGAAGACCACAACCTCGGGACGTGGGTGGAGGGCGATCGAGGAGGCAAGGACAGTCCTGCCAGGAGACCACCGCCTGCGTGAGCACCAGAGGGCTGAGCCAAGGTGCCGGGTGGTGACCACTCCTCCTGGCAGGCAGGGTCCCCTTGGGTGGCAGCCGCAGCCCAGCCGCAGCAAAGCAGTGTTTCTCCAGGAGCCGGACAGCTGCTCTGTCTCCATGGCAGGTAGGCTACGTGAAGCAGAGGTGGGCTTGTGGGTCGGGTTCAGGCTCCAGGGTGGGTGGGCAGGGTGGCAACCAAGGCAGCCCTGCTGAACCCAGGCCCTGGGCAAGAGAGCGGGGCAGGGGAACCCCAGGCTAAGGACTGAGATCCCAATGGGTCTCAGCTCACTGCAGCCTCCACCCCTCCACCCAGGTTCAAGCGACTCTCTTGTCTCAGCCTCCTGAGTAGCTGGGATTACAGGCGCCTGCCAGCATTCCTGGCTAATTTTTATATTTTTAGTAGAGATGGGGTTTCACCATGTTGGTCAGGCTGCTCTCAAACTCCTGACCTCAAGTGACCCGCTCACGTTGACCTCCCAAAGCGCTGGGATTACAGGCGTGAGCCGCCGCGCCCCGCCCATCTTAACCATGTTTAAATGCACAGTTTTGTGGCATTAAGGACATTCACATTGTTGTACAGCCATCATTAGCGTCCACCTCGAGAACTTTTTGCATCTTGCAAAACTGATCTCTGTCCTCATGGAACACCAGCACTCCACATCCTCCTCGCAGCCCCGGCCGCCGCCACTCTACTTTCTGTTTCCGTGAATGTGGCCCCACCAGGTTCCACCTATGAATGGAATAATGTGGTCTTTGTCTTTGTGTCTGGCTCGCCTCACTTAGCGGTGTCTGCAAGGCTGAGCCATGTCCTAGCATGTGTCAGAATGCTCTCCCCTGTTCAGGCTGGATACTGTTCCCTTGCACGGATGACCCCGTTTTGTTTATCCATTCATCCTCCAGTGGACACTGGGTTGCTTCTGCTTCTTAGCTATTGTAAATAATGCTGATACAAACATGGGTGTGCAAATATTTGTGTGAGTTCCTTCTTTCAATTCTTTGTGGTATAGACCCAGAAGTGGAATTGCTGGATCATATGGTAATTCCACGCTGGGCGTGGCGGCTCACGCCTGTAACCCCAGCACTTTGGGAGGCTGAGGCGGGCAAATCAGCTGATGTCAGGAGTTTGAGACCAGGCTGAACAACATAGTGAAACCTCATCACTAATAAAAATACAAAAATTAGCTGGGCGTGGTGGCGTGTGCCTGTAGTGCCAGCTACTGGAGAAGCTGAGGCAGGAGAATCGCTTGATCCTTGGAGGCGGAGGGTACCACTGCACTCCAGCCTGGGTGAGAGTGAGACTCTGTCTCAAAATAAATAAATAAATAAATAAAGGTAAGAAAAAAGTGCAGAGACCAGAGAAAAAGACTGGGAGGGGCTTCTGGAGGCAGGCTCTGGGCAGGCTGTCAGGGTCAGGGATGGGTAACTGGCACTGAATGGGGGAATCTTCTTGGCTCAGCTCTCCTTCAGCAGCACCAGGTGGCAGGTCCACAGAGCTGGGGGAGATCCCGCCTCCCTTCCCACACATGCAATCATCTAGAACAGGCGCTGTCTGTGAAGGGGCCCCGTGCACCAGCCCCGTGTGTGGTCACTAATCCTCACATCGGCCCTGGGAGGCAGGTATTTTTATTTTAGTTTTTAAAATTTATCTACTTATTTTTGAAACAGAGTCTCGCTTTGTTGCCCAGGCTGGAGTGCAATGGCATGATCTTGGCTCACTGTAACCTCCACCTCCTGGGTTCAAGCAATTCTCCTGTCTCAGCATCCTGAGTAGCTGGAATTACAGACACCTGCCACTATGCCCGGCTAATTTTTCTATTTTTAGTAGAGATAGGGTTTAGTAGAGATAGTCAGGCTGGTCTCGAACTCCTGACCTCAAGTGATCTGCCCGCCTTGGCCTCCCAAAGTGCTGGAGTTGCAGTCATGAGCCACTGTGCCTGGCCGACGCAGGTATTAAGAATCCCTTCTGACAAATGTGGAAACCGAGGCTCCAGGAGGTGAAACAATTTGCTTGAGGCTACATAGACACAAGATGGCCAAAAAATTCTCTGGGGAGCAAGACAGGCCCTGATGCTACCCTCAAGGAGCTTGCTGGCAAAAAAAACTTTAAATGAGCATTTACTTCACGGAGTGATGCTGAGTGGGGGATCTTGTGAAGATACAGGCCTGGCAGTCAGGGAGGGCTTCCTGGAGGAAGAGGCATGTAGGTGCAGCCCGAAGGATAAGACTGGCTGGGTGACGCTTGTCCTCTCTCCACAGCCTTCCTGTCTGCTGGCCTTGGCATACTTGCATCCTCAGAGACCTACCCCCTACCCACAACCAGCTCTGGCTGGGAGCCTCAGCTGGGGTCCCCGTTCCCATCAGACCCTTGCACCAGCTCTACTGGGGCCCAAGCTAGGGCGGAGCCCACTGGGCAAGGCCCCAAGAACCCACGTGTGTCCAGCGTGATGGTTCAGCTGGAGATGAAGCCTCTGTGGGAGGAATTCAACCAGCTGGGCACAGAGATGATTGTCACCAAGGCAGGCAGGTGTGAGCAGAGGGGGTGGGGTGGGGCAGGGGCTGGGGCTGGGGCCGCATCCGGCTGCTGAGCACTGCCCTCCTGCAGGAGGATGTTCCCCCCCTTCCAGGTGAAGATCCTGGGCATGGACCCCCTGGCTGACTATGCCTTGCTCATGGACTTCATCCCCCTGGACGGCAAGAGATACAGGTGCGGGGACCAGCCTGGGGTGCAGACTCAGGTCTTGGGGGCTGAGGCCAGGAATTGGACCCCTCCTGCACTCCTGTCCAAGCAATGCCAGGGAGGCCCAGCCTAAGGGCAAGACAATAGCCAACAACAGCCTGAGGGCAAGAGGGAGCCCAGCTCAGGGTAGCTGGCAGACTCCCATGGGTAATGGGCTAGCCTCAGGCAGGCAGCTTTCCAGGGCAGTGGGCTAACCTCAGGCAGGCAGCTTTCCATGGGCAGTGGGCTAACCTCCGGCAGGCAGCTTTCTAGGACAGTGGGCTAACCTCAGGCAGGCAGCTTTCCATGGGCAGTGGGCTAACCTCAGGCAGGCAGCTTTCCAGGGCAGTGGGCTAGCCTCAGGCAGGCAGCTTTCCATGGGCAGTGGGCTAGCCTCAGGCAGGCAGCTTTCCAGGGCAGTGAGTTAGCCTCAAGCAGGCAGCTTTCCATGGGCATTGGGCTAGCCTCAGGCAGGCAGAGAGGTCTAGCCCAAGGCAGCAGGGGTTATCCTGTCACCCACCAGCCAGGTGCAGTCACAGGGAGCTCGGGTCCCAACAGGATTCTCTGAGCCTTGGGTTCCTCAGCAAGGTGCCCACCAGGCGGGGTGGGCAGTGTTGGAGTCAGCAGCAGCCTTTCACCCTGCCCGTATTTCTCAGTTGTGATGCTGGTTGGGGCAGCCCTCACCACTTCGCTGTGCTCCCCAGGTACGCCTTCCATAGCTCGGCCTGGCTGGTGGCGGGCAAGGCAGACCCGGCCACACCTGGCCGTGTGCACTTCCACCCTGACTCGCCAGCCAAGGGCGCCCAGTGGATGCGCCAGATTGTGTCCTTCGACAAGCTCAAGCTGACCAACAACCTGCTGGATGACAACGGCCACGTGAGGCCCGGGCGGGGATGGAGGGGCCTGGGGCCAGGGCTGGCAGGACCTTTGGTGCCCAGTGATTGGTGCCCAGGACCTCTGCCTGCTGCTGATGGCCAAGGTGGGGGTGTGGGGGTCGGTGAGCTCACCTGGCTGGGGGTGGCACAGAGAGGGCTATCCAGGCAGCTGGAAGGGGGTGGGGGCGGGGAAATGTTCCAGCCCACATTGTCTCCAAGGAGCGGAAGGACAAGTTAGAGCCCAGCCTAGGCTGGCCTGCTGTAAGTGCCAGACATAATACCATTGACACTTAGTGAAACAGCCAATGATCCGTGCCCCCACAGAGGTCACTTCCTGGGGCAGGGACAGGGTCCAGAAAACACTGTGTCCAGCGTCTCAGATAGGGACAACTGACAAAGAGAAAGCGGAGCCACAGAAGCAGGGTGGAGAGAGGGCCCCGCTGCTCTCAGAGGGCACAGGGAGCTGAAGAGCTGAAGGAGGTGGGGAGGGAGGGCCCATGCCCGTCAGAGGGGGCGGCAGGTGCAAAGGCCCTGAGGCCGGAGAATCCTGGGTCTGCAGAACTGCAGGAGGCTCCCATGGTGCTGGAGTGGAGACTGGAGGGGAAGTCAAGGCGGCGGATGCCTGAGGGGCCGGTGTAGGGCTACGAGTCCCATAGGGTGGGGTGTCCCTTATGCTGTGCTGAGGCGCTGGATCCCAGAAGTAAAGAGACAGGACACTGAAGAACTGGAGAAGAGCAGCTGGACTCGGGGGGCCATGCCACCTGTGAGCAGAGACAGGCGAGGCCCCGAACATCCAGAAGCGTCTGTATTTATTGGGTACAAGGCAGAGGGGAAGGGTCGTGAGTGAGGTTTCATCTATAGGCTTAGTGATAGGGCATACGAATCACGGGAGTAACCGGCGAGGGGGCCACCCCATTATGTCACCTGGGCAGAGAAGTGGGCTGTGGATAACCCCCCACATGGGCACTGAGGAAGGAGAGCTGTGCAGACCCCAGGCACAATTAGTGCCTGAAGAATATCTTAGTTTACAGTGTTATTACTCAGATATTTCCTTTATATAATCCCTTGTATATAATCACATATTAGTTTATAGAATTAGTGCCTGAAGTATAACTTACTGCTTACATATATCTAGTTTATATAATCATACTCAGTACTTATACCTAGCATACTTAGTTCTATATAATCACATAGGTATTGCAGTCGGAGCTGTACCTACACATTTAGTGCTCATTTATAGAATCCTTCCATATAACCATATAGTAGTTTGTAGTAGGAGGAATGCCTAGAGCGGTCACAGAACAGAAGCAGTACATGAGAAAACGGCCAGACCAGGACGAGAACCAAAGACCCAGGCGGTGGCGTCCCCGCCTGAAAGGGCGTACGCTGTATGGCAGGCTTGGAGCAAGAGCCTCTGCTCCCGATAAAGGAGTTGTAGCACCGGCATCCAGGTCCTGTGGAAAGTAGGAACCTCAGGCCTGAGATCCCGCAGACAGCTAGGGAGAGGAACCCCTCTGGTGTGAC